>JAOVVB010239494.1:0-22361 GCA_028570985.1 Heterobranchus longifilis | reverse complement strand
CAGCCTAATGTGAAATTCCATAGATTTTGCAAGACAATACAGGTGAATAGGGTTAAAAATAATGAAACTCCCTCAGTTAATTACTTACATTAAAATTGAATGTTTATGTTTAAATATGACAATATAATAATGAGGCACTATCTAATACTGACTTGGTAAATTTAGGAGGAGTGCAGTAAAATAAACACCTAAATGTGTATTTTGGATGTTTTCTTTCCACTAGTCTGAAAGAAGACATGTTATGAAAGCATAAATAGCCCTAAATCTCAAAATCCAGTCCAGTGCATGAAAAAAACATGTTTCTACCTGTGTCTCACCTCACACAAGCAATACACCCTGTTATTTACTTTGCGTAAATCATTTCTCTTTAAAAACATCATAATTTTCCTGACAGCGCTGCAGCCTTTCTATCCATTCAGCTTTTTCTGCACTCGTCAGCTCCACCTTCGCTCTCCGGTCCCACCTCTCTGCTCCTCAAGTGTTTGATTCAAATAGGTTTTCTCCAGGGCTGGAGGAGAGAACCACAGAGGGGAAGAAAATAAACAGATAGGGTCATTATTCATGTCTGCCGTGACGCTATGGCAACAGTGTCCTCCTGCTCTGATTGGCCGTAGATAAGGTTGCCTCTTTACTCCCGGGAGTGGACTCCAAATTATTAGGCCGTTGTTGAGGCCCGCGCTGTCAATCACCTCCTAACAACCGTTGCTATTGCCCTATTTCTGCTGCTGTGCTTTAATTTCCTCTGGACATATAGGGAAACCCCACATCATGCGCTCTAAGCTGGCCTTTGGTCTGTTTGTTTACACTAGTGACTGTGTTTACCCAGCAGATCCACTTCATGGATGAGGTTTTGATCAAGCTTAACAAGATTAGGGAGGAGGAAATTATTATTTTTGCACCGTTTTATGATTCAAATTAAATCACACTGAAATAATGAACTTCATACTCATCTATATTGCATGGCACATCGGTGTCTTATGATTATGTCACACGTTGCATTGTGGTCTAAGCTGCACTCATTTTTCGAGATTTATTATTTTTTTTGTAACTTTTCTTTTTCATCATATAACATCCTAACCTCATTTGTGTGGGCTATTGCCAAAACAGGCTCTGTGTTCCAGCAACCTCCTACTCATCCTCCAAGTTGTGCTGTTTGGTCCTGCATCAGGATTTCTTGGAGTCGAGGTTAATATAACAAGTACAGACTATAGTTCATGATGTAATCCTGTCCTTGGTCCACAGCGGTTCCCAACCTTTTTCCTTAAAGGACCCCTTTTCTATCATTGAGTAAACTGACGACCCCTGACTAAAGCCAGAGATATACTTGCTTTTAACTACGCAAACGCATGACGCTGCCTCACGTATCCTGCGTCCGTTTTGTCTGTTCTTTGTGTATGTACTCAGAAATTATCACGATACAATGTCTACACGAACAGGTTAAACAGTAAGTATATCTTGAGCTTTAGTGACATATTTTATCGATATTTCAAATGATATTCAATGCAGAACAATAACAGTACAGAACAACTGATAAACTGTACAATTAACCCACATAGTGTAGTGAACACAATAACTGCAGGACGTTTGTGTAAACCGAAAAAATCTGGATGAAATTTGAGCAGAGTATTTCCTGTGAATATAATGTTTCCTGTTATTTTTTTTAAAACTCTATATCTTCAAGTGAATGAAATGCTGACATATAGGCCAACTGTATATATTTTAAAGTTGTCTTACACCCCTTAAAATCAAGAAGACCTCGCGACCCCCCCATGAAGCTTTGGCGACCCCTAGTAGGGGTCCCGACCACCTGGTTGGGAACCAGTGCACTAAAGGAAGAGATGCTCACCTGCCACATTACCCGAGCTGAGTTCACTGCTCTATCGTCAGTTTTCAAGCCTCCCAGAAAGGTGCATTTAGTGTGGATTATAGAGGCAGTTACACTCAATTTTAAGCTGTCTAGTCAGTGTAATGCTTTGTTGTGTGTACCTGTGTAGAAGCATTAAAACGAGCCAGAATATCAGAGCATGTTAGTTTATGATAAATATATAGAGCTGGGTTATGCTGCCTCATCACTCAGGTGCAGGCAGGAGCCCTGCTCTTATACGTCAGCACTACGATCAAGAGAGTGATGTTGAATTTGTGCCCTGTTGGAGAAAAGCTGATGTTGGAACCTCTTTATAAAACTATTATCAGTGGAAAGCACACAGAGGTAGCCAATATCTGACATGGATATCTTTATATGAGTAATGAAATAAAAACCCTTAAAGGAAAATGCAACTGCATAGTAATATACACAGCCAAAAAGTCTACAGAACGGAAATTTTAAAGGATAATTTACCCGAATAATATTACAGAAAGTAAAATCAAATTGAGGGGGAAAAAAAGATAATTTCTCACTTATTCCTATTGGATAATCCACAGACCAGTTTTCTAGATTTATTCTGTAGTTCTGAAGACTAGTTCAAATGAAAGTGATTATAATGTTTCAGGAAAGACAAATATTTTTCCCACATATTTTTTCTGGGTTTTCTGGGTTTTTCTTGGGGTGTCAGCTGTAAACTTGCTAGCTGATATGTTAAAACTTGGGCAAATAAAACAAAATATTTGCATGTGTGTGTATATACCTCTCAGTGAAGAGATAATATGATTGGATGTGATTTTGGTAAACTGACCTTTAGTCTGTGATGTGACTTTTTATTTTAATGTTGTTGTTTTTTTGTATAGGTTAAGTATGTAACATAAATCAGTACCACACACCACAGCATTTATAGCCTCAGCTAATTTGCAATGCCTGCCCCCAGTCAACCATCAATGAATTTATGGATTTAAACAAAGAGCCTCAAGACTATCAGTTCCTAATCACAAAATATGCCCTATAAACATAAAATAATTCTGTTACATGCAGCCCACTATCTTTTATCTAAGCTGTAAGTGAGGTTGATGTCTGTGAGACATTTCATTTGGTATTTCTCACTGTGGTATAAAGGAGTCGTCACTTATTCAGATCAAACAAGCTCAAGCTACAAGAATAATATGCTTCAAAGCAGATGCAGTGATTTTTTTTGTTTACACTATGAATGCCGCTTGAGAGGGGAGCTGTCATACGGTGCTAAAAGAGGTGTAGGACTACCATCACGTACTTGCTTGTTAGCATGATTGGTGAAGTGTGGGTGGGGTATGCGTGTGTGCGTGCGTGCGTGCGTGCGTGCGTGTCAGGGTGCTGTTTTCTGACAGACTTCCCAGTTCTCTGTACTGTGTAATGTGAATCAGGCATCATCTGTGCAGTGGAAACTGGGGACACTCCGCTCCTATGTGACTATTGCATGTTTATTTTTATGTCATGGTGGTGCGATGCCACAGCAGGTGGTGCAAGTGACAGGCAGTGATAGGCATCTCATCCGGAAAAACTAGAGAGACCATTAGAGGAAGAAACCTGCGTGAAATAGCATGAGGATAGTGTTTTGTAACCCCAGTTCTACGATCACAGACAGAGCCCTGAAGCCTTTTCACCTTGCTGTTTTATCTAGCATTCGCCACGTCACTGATTTGGTGAATACTGAGTAGGATCAGCACTGTGTGAAAACAGGTGTGTCTGATTATCTATGCAACTTGTAACTGTGGTGACAGTTCATAACCTGTTTTCATTTACCATCTAGCTTCTATTTGACTCATTCTTGAGGTTTTTTTATACAAGTAAGTTTGCTCATTCGAAAACTAGACTTCTTTAGCAATGCTTTGGCGGCTGTGTTGGTCTGTCGATGGGTCCACAACTTTGGTCTACACTGAAATATCTCAACAGCTACAGCCTATTAGACATGAAATTAAGTACAGACATTCATGGCATTCTAAGTATAAATTGTAATAACTGCCAATGTCCTGATTTTTCTTCTAGCACCATCATCAGGCCAACATTTCACTTTGGTTTTTGACTAAACACTTGCAAAACTAATGACATTCCCATCAGCATCAGATGTACTTCGTGTTTACTGCAAATTCACAAACGTTAGCAAACTAACTCACTAAGTTATGATTCTGAACATGGTAAACATCTGCTAAATGTCAGCATGTTAGCACTGTCTTCATGAGCATGTAAGCATGCTGACATCAGCTGTGCCTACAGCCTCACAGAGCCACTGCATAGCTGTAGACTTTTTTTATGGAAACATCCTCCATAAATTTCCTTCGTCTACATTTTATTTCTAAAAAGAAGGAGTTTTTTAGAAGATTTTCAACCAGTCACACAGGCCTACTGTATTCTGTGATACTTCTTTTTTGTTGATTGTTTGCTAAACATAATCTTTCTACTCATGCAAACTCACTCATGTGGATAAGCCTGATAAGTGAGTCATGAATAAATAAGTGAATCCAATCCATTAGCTCTCAACAGCAGCGTAACATGATGGGCCCCGGTGAAAAAAAAAAATCAGGGCCCTCCCAAACAAATGCACGCTCGTGCGCACATATACGCACGGACACACACACAACCACTCCATACAATAATTGCAAACTACAAAGCTGACAATTCTATGGAGGCTCACGGCGCAACTCACAGAGTCCTGCAATCCAGCCTTTTAACATCACTACAACAACCGAAGCATCACATTTATCAACAAATCTAACAGCCTGACTGCGGTCACTGATTTCTAGGGGTGTAACGATACATCGATCAGATCAATAAATCGATTCACAGGTCAACGATCCAATACCATCAATGCAAAGTGAAAATATCGATACATATCATCATCTTTAAGATGCACTTTTATTTTGAAGTTCCCACTTTATATTTATTATTTTTCTATTTTAAACAATTGTTTGTTTTTCATTTAAATGTCTGGAAGAGCTCAGTAATAAAATGGTCAATTCATATTTTAGTTGCTTTTTGTGAGTTGATATAAATGTAACTGATTGTGTTAAATGGTAATATCGTCTCATATCGATCGCAGGCCCCTGAATCGAATTGAATCGAAATCATATCGTGGCAGACTTTGTGATATCAGCAAATATCGTATCGTTTTCCAAAGAATCGATATAATATCGTATTGTGATAAAAGTTGAGATTTACACCCCCACTGATTTCTCCAAATATCAAACAACCGAAACAGCTTTAGCCTACACTAACAAATCAACACAAAGATAGTTTACACACAGCAGGCATAGAACACAGAGAACAGAGAAAAGTAGCCTAGAACTCATTATAGGCCTAATATTAGTACACACTACTTTTCCTATTTATTTATTTTAGGTTTCTTCATGCATGGCTATTCCTGTCATGATTCATACGAAATGTGTTGTGCAAAATGTTCTGTCAATAATAATAATAATGTTTTTGTAAATAAAAGTCAAACACGTTACACAGAATGAATGGATGGATGGGTGACAGCGACTGTTCATACAATCACTTGCATTTAGAAATCATCATTCATTATCAGTGGCACAGCGGCCAACTGTTATCAGATTGCAGTAACGTTAGGTGTGCATTTTCCAACATATGAGTGGTAACAATTGCATTGCTATGCATAACATTGTGAAACATGTACTCACCCATTAGAAGTTCATCCTGCGGGTCTCCAAACTCCTCCAACGTTAGTTAGATAAGACAGCCTCCGGCTGCACACCATGACCAGCATCCGATGAAGCATGGGTAACGTTAACGTGTAATTTTGTGAGTTTAGAGTACACTCTGCGAGTGCGATTTCTGGCACTGACGCCTCCTGCTGTCACAGCCATTGTGCGCCGCTTTTTATGTTTTGGTTTGCAAAGCATGCTGCCAGCTTCGTACATTTGCTTCCTCTTCCTGTTCTACTTCGGCCAAGTGGTCACATGACAGGGTGCAAGGACCATGCATTGGACAAATGAGCATTTCCCATTTCCCAGCATGCCTTCTTTGTAACTTTTGAAAATAAAGCAACTAAATTAAATAAGTGGTGGGTAGATATAATACTCATTTGGAATAGAACATGCTGTTTTAGAACACTTCAATAAGGTTGAAAGAATATTTCAATAAGGACAAATAAAAACAAATAAGCTAAGGAAAAAGAAGTGTTATACACAACGTGTATTGTATTTTGTGTTGGGTGGAATTGTCTAGTCAGAATAAGGAATGTAAGCTTAAGTGCATATCTGATACCTGGTTTTAACTGATGTAATTCCCTGATCCTGCAATCCTCACTTATATTACTTTTATAAATTTGCCTTTCAGATCCTGGCCATCATCTCCATCCTCTTCATCGTGCTATCCACCATTGCCTTGTCTCTGAACACCCTTCCAGAGCTGCAGGACACAGATGAGTTCGGCCAGTCCTCAGACAACCCACAACTGGCCCACGTGGAAGCCGTATGTATTGCCTGGTTTACCATGGAGTACCTGCTCCGCTTCCTCTCCTCCCCCAACAAGTGGAAGTTCTTTAAGGGTCCTCTAAATGTCATCGACCTGCTGGCCATCTTGCCCTACTACGTCACCATCTTCCTGACAGAATCCAACAAGAGTGTGCTGCAATTTCAGAACGTCCGCCGTGTGGTTCAGATTTTTCGGATCATGCGGATCCTGCGTATTCTGAAGCTGGCTCGTCATTCCACGGGTCTTCAGTCTCTGGGCTTCACTCTTCGGAGGAGTTACAATGAGCTGGGCCTTCTCATTCTTTTCCTAGCCATGGGCATCATGATCTTCTCCAGTCTGGTGTTCTTTGCTGAGAAGGATGAGGAGGATACAAAGTTTAAAAGCATCCCCGCTTCTTTCTGGTGGGCTACTATTACTATGACCACAGTAGGCTACGGAGATATCTACCCCAAAACTCTCCTGGGAAAGATAGTGGGGGGTTTATGTTGCATAGCTGGAGTACTGGTGATCGCCCTACCTATTCCCATTATTGTAAATAACTTCTCTGAATTCTACAAGGAACAGAAGAGGCAGGAAAAAGCACTTAAACGACGAGAGGCCCTAGAGAGGGCAAAGAGAAATGGTAGCATTGTCTCAATGAACTTGAAAGAGGCATTTGCTCGTAGTGCAGAATTGATGGATGTGGTGGTAGAGAAGAGTGAGAGGCCTCATGACAACCATCTCTCTCCGAGCCGTTGGAAATGGACCCCCAAGAGAAATGCATCAGAGACAAGCTCAAACCGTTCTTTCAACGCGCAGGAATTAGGCTCTCCCAACAAGGCCCGAGCTACCAGTCCCCAGAGGCTAAATGTTCAGAAGCTCGAGGAGATGTACAACCAGATGGCCAAGACACAATCTCAGCCAAACCTCAATGCTAAAGACAGGGGCTCCAGAACTGGCAAACAGAGGGATGAAATAGAGCTGGGGGCCATCCAAGATCATGGGCCACCAGTGCTAGGAACCAGAGACGGAGTGGGGGACATGAAAAGCTTGTCCAGCATTGACAGCTACATCAGTTGTGCTACAGACTTCCAGGAGAATCCACGCTTCCCCCATAGTCCAGCAATGGACCTTGGTCTTCAGGAAAGCAATCGGTTCTCCCACAGTCCAGTTCCAGCTTTCTCCCAGCACAGCAGTGCAAAAACAGGCCAGCAGACCGCTGGGGAGCCCATGCTGACTCCTGTGTCTATCACAAAGCCCTCAGAGAATGCGCGGAGATTCTTCTTTTCTGGCAACTCCTCAAAAAGCCTTATCCCCAAAGGAGGCTGTCGCAGTGAGGGGGGCCCATCCCCGCTCTCAGACAGCTCAGTCCTGTCAGACCACTCTCTGTTAAGCCCTGAAGTTTCTGTCTACACCACTGCCAGCAGCAGAACCCCACCGAAGTCCCCAGAGAGCTCTACCCTGGCCGCAACTGTCTTCACCTTCCACGACTCCTCCATCAGCAAATACATCGACGCTGATACAGATGATGATGAGCACCTCCGCGACATCTCTGACGCCAGTCCCTCTGAGCGTCTTTTGTCTGGTTCAAGCCCAAAACGCAGCATCAACATGAATTACCAGAAAGGTGCAAACCATTTAGAAGCAGCCCAAAAGATGCTGGGCCAGAACTGTCTGTTCCCCATTGAAGGGATTCGTGGGGTAGCTCATGAAAATCACGTAGGACCTGAGATGGCACGTAGACCAAAGGTTGAGAGGGGGCGTCAAAATACTTTGGATAAAAACCTCTGAGGTACAAGTGCAGCAGAAATAAACAGGAAAGCTGGAGCCAGAGTGTTTGTGATGGAGACACCGGACAGACTAAAAACACTATAAGCCAGAAGAGGGAGAGACAAAGGGTCTCACCGAAACATTTCACAAATTACCTGAGCATGCCAATGGGTGCTAAGCTCAGGGTCAACATGTGTGGTGAATACTCTGGGAGAAAAACACTTTGAAATTGGAGAATGTCACTGCCCCTCCTTCAACTCATTCCTATTAGAGGTATTACGCAAGAGAGCACTCCCAGGTAGCCAACGGGTCTGTTCAGAGATCCCTGTGGAAGCAGAATCGTCAGAAATTAGGATGTGGTTATAACTGGTGTAACCAAACTGAATGATGGCTTTAGCGGCAGAGGGGATATCTCTAACTCTCTAGGGGAAAAAATCCCAGCTGCCCACTATCCCATTACTGAGTCCCAGTTCATTTTGTAGTCTTGGAGATACAGGAGAGGACCTAGAAGCCTATAAGCTACTTACTTGTGCCCTCCATTCCCAAAACTGGCCTTAGTCATTTACATTTGTAGGGGTGCGCATGTCTGCATATACTGTAAGCGTGCGTGCGTGCGTGCGTGCGTGCGTGCGTGCGTGCGTGCGTGCGTGCGTGCGTGCGTGCGTGCGTGCGTGCGTGCGTTTGCGTGAGTGTGAATGTTGATGGGTGATCTAATGGTAATTCATGTATACACACTCTTGAGATTGTCTTACCTGATTTATTTTTATATAGATAAGAGAAGGTTCCTTATAGAAATATGTGATTTGCTAGTCGACTGTGTCATAATCATATGTGAAGAGTAATCCTGTATAAGGTTGGCACAGAGGTTGCTGTTATCAGAGGCTCCAACTCATCATCCATCATGAGTGCTCTTTCTTGAACAGTATTTTGCTACCCCGTGTTATCATGTCATGGTGAGAATGGATGATGCTTTCAAATCTTGACCAGTGAATATTGTCTTCACACCTCAGTATCATTTTTAAGGGATGATAGTGGTAGTGGACCAAGAATTTTTTGATATGGGCTAACATAACAGCCAGAAATAATAAGCTTGATTGCTGCATAAAGCGCACATTTATGAAGCATGCATGCACCCTACTGGTCAACATACAAAAACATGAAATGCTTTTAAAAATGAAATATATGAAAATCCTCTAATATAGTTTTTTAATGTTCACAGCATATGATTACTGACATAAAGTTTAGATTTCAGTAACAGATGTTCAGCATGCATTGGCCTTCATTTGACCAACAGGAAAGCATCCAAAGAGATCACACTCTCAGATAATGGAATATGTGTGTATTTGATATTGAAAGCCGGGGAGTTTTCCATCTCTACTTTGTTCCTTTAAAATCGTCAAAATAAACCTTAATGGCACTAAATATACACCGCCAGGTTAGCTTTACCATAAGTCAGTTGTAGATGCCCGACCTGATGAAGCCCATGCATGAGCACGCACACACACACACACACACACACACACACACACTCTAAAGATACATATAGGTATGAAAGACAATTTTCAGCATACATACTGTAGATACATGTAGTTTCCATGGTGACAGCAGCTGTCCTCAAAGGCTGCAGCAGCTAAGCAACTGTTTGTTAATTGGGACGGGAAGGTCTGATTGCATGTTCAACACATATACAAGAACACACACACACACACACACGCAGGCATGTACCCATAAATTGACAGGTATGCACAGTATAGTCACATGTTAGCAGAGCTACTCCTCACTGTTTATGAGTACTGTGTAAAAGCAACATTATGATGTAAGGACCTTATACATTGTTATGTTTGTCTAAAATCTCTGTAGCATTCCATAAATCCTACAACTCCCCACAATGCATTCTCTATTATCTGTTTATATTCCCACGTAGCAGATAGAAAGTCTTACACAATGCATACTAAGTGTCATTTACCACTGTTAATGAAACATATTACATGAACATACACACAATACAGAAGGACAAAGTGCTCCATTTTTAAATGTTTATTTGAATCCTATATTAAGATCGACTTTACATCCATAGACCATGCTAACATGTGCAGAGTTAACAACCCATGTTCCTCTCTTAGCCCCTTGAAATCTAATGTGAAGTTACAACATTTTTGTAATGCTTTTAAAAAATTCAAGAGGAGGTATGTCTTACGTCATCATAATGTTCATCATAATGAGCGAAGAAGAACCCAACCTGATCTCACAGAAATATGTGAAATGACCATGACCTCTTAACACCAATTTACGTGGTGGGGTCACATATTGTGTTAAAATGATGTGCCACCACGAGTACTACATTTCCACGAGTTTCGGTAGGTTTAGAGTTTAAAGTTTAGGTTTAAAGTTTTGTTAGGCACAGAAAACACGTTGGTAGGTTTAGAAAAAAAACATCATGGTTTGAATTAAATACCTTACGTAATTTACAGTACATCAGGACACTTATGGGATATTAAAAGTGGTGTGTCCACCACGGCAAAGTAGACTTTCCATTGACATTGTCCTCATTGTGGCACCACGTAATTATAACACAATAATGTGACCCCACCACGTAATTTGGTGTGAAGGGGTCGTGGTCATTTCACGTATTTCTATGAGATCACACTGGAAGAACCTCACTGCCAACTAAGCCAATTCTCAAAGAAAACTGACCAAACTGTAAAAGCTTCCTGAATCTTGGTGAAAGGTACAAATGAAAGAGGTCACTGCACTATTATAAATGTTGGTGTTGAGTAAAATTGTATTCAAAAGTCAACAGAAGGTGATCGACATACAATTTTTTAGTGCTGTGGTTAGGGGTCTAATCACAAACCCTGATTTCATTTCCTGTTTTAATCACAGAGTTGAACCATTTCATATTGCTCTCCCATACTGAGAGGAGCTGAGGTGTGAAAGGAATAGCAATGACTGGGAGAGGCAGAGGGAACCATGTTTGTGTGTGTGTGTGTGTGTGTGTGTGTGTGTGTGTGTGACAGCTGTAAAGCCAGGGCATTAGAGCAGTGTGGCTGCCGCTTAATGGAAAAGAATGAACTGTTTGTGAATGTACGCATGTCGGGGGAATCCTGCTTCTGTTCTGTCCACATCCTGTCTGCAGTTCTGATGCAGCAGTCACACAGATTATACTCTAATCATGGAAAATTAAGATTACTTTCACATATGTTTCATTTTTTAAGTGCACCTTGAACTACAGCTAGAGAGGCATGGGATGTGCATTTTATGGATCTTATTTAACAGACGTCATATAATTAGGCAAGGATGGATGGTTTGTGCTGGTGATACATTCATTTTATGCAGCTTCATACACTATGTATCACAACATTTTATCACAACCTTTTTTATATTATATATATATATATATAATTTCTAATCATTGTCCTTTGTTGCACACAAACTTAAGCTTAGTTCACAAAAAAGAAAAACGATCGCATTCAAAATGATTTTAAAACATAAACCTAGGAATCGTCTGCAAAGAGGTGTTACCAAATGAAATGATTTGATTTTTAAATTGAGAAAATATCCGATGGCATAACAATCGACTGCAGATCTTTAACATTTTTCAGATGGCCTCTGGTGATATTGAGATTGAGTCATTTTTGAAAGTCTCCCCAAAAACTTGCTGTGAATGGCTGCTCCTTTGTTTATATTCATAGATTAATTCATTACTTCCACAACTTGTTTGTATCACATTCAATCTCATCAAGAGAAACATTTGGGTCATAGGCCACCAATTGGATATTAGTTCCTGATTAACTTTTCATTGCATATTTATCATTATCTTATGAAAAGTCAAGGCCAATGTATGCCAATATCTTTTACCCTGTTACACCTAAATGCCCATTGCGATTTCAAAATGTGTTCTTAAGTTGTGAAGAAACAAATTTCAGTCAGACTTGTCCTTCTGAGCGCATTACATCATTAAAATTGATAATGAATTTCATTTTCAACAATAAGATAAAGGGCATTCAGATTACACAACCTCTCTCGAAGCTTCTGTCCCATCATTTAGGTTTTCTATATTACGGTAGTCAGGGACCATGTTTCACTGAAATATCTCTCAACAATGATGACAATCAATATCATGAACAGACAGCAGGCACTATTGTAGACAACTGGGATTTAGTATGGGCAAATATTACACAAATGCACATCCATGCATATACACATAAACACAAGTATTGAAATCCTGACACTAGTATTGATACTCTTAAGCTTTTAGACAAGGTAGTGCAAAAGAAACATCAAGCATGATGTTGTGATATGATACCTAGACTACGATACTGTGACATGCTACCACCACAATAGAAAAAAATATATTCATTTAGTTTTGCAAGTCATCCTTGTTTTTATTTAATTTAGGCACTTTACACCCATTTCCAAGGGAGCTATTCAAATTAACAAAATGTAATAGTCTAAAAAAGCTTTTAATTTCACTGAGATCCCTGTGGAGGAATTCAAAGGACTAAACCATCATGCTTTATGAAGAAAACACAATCAAGTGGCTTGTTTTATTTCTCATTTATTGATACAAACTAAGATGAAGAGCACACATTCTCAAATGTTTCCATAATGAGACTCCCAACTGTACAGTAAATGCATTTAATTGAAAGCTACAATAGACCTTGGTTGTCGCCCTCGCTGCTAAATTTAACTGTAAAGAGGTTCAACTCTTTAGCATTTTTTCCCCCACAGGACCCTTTTTGGGGACATGTGGTAGTTTCCAAAACTCAGTGAGAACCACTGCTTTAGCAAGTAGCCCAGTTCCACACACTCTGAATCTTACACTGTATTACAGGGTTGGGGTCGATTCAGGATGCCTTGATGGAGTAAAACACACATCGCACATTACACTATAAAAGGAACCAGTATTAGAGCATGAGACAAATTAAAACCTAGTACAAATTAAAAACATAAACTATATTTTTTCTACGTTTTAAGCTCTCAGTGGAATTGACCCCAACCTTGCCTAAGCCATCAAGTCTTTGTAAAGTACACTGTTTCCAGGGAAATGAAAAAAGATATTTGAACGACCTTAGCCAGCTCTTATACAATGTTGTTTGTAGGTCCCAAGGCTGTCTGTTTTGTAAAAGAAAAAACACATTTTTACCTGTTGACTTTCTATGCTGTTGTTTCTGTATAAATGTTCTATTGTTCAGTGCATGTTGTAACTTTGGCGTTGTGACTGGTTGTGATTCACACAGAGCCAGTACTTGTCATGTAAAAAAAAAAAGTGTCTCAATGTCCCAAGATATTTCTATTTCTTAAGAAAATCAACATTTCCCTTGGATGACTAAAATGAAATAAATCAGATCACTTTACATTTTGATTAGGGATTTCTGACTTTCATTTTACAGTTAATTTGCAGTTCTTGATGCAGGAATATGTGTTACTAAAGGACAACAAATGTATTATATTCCGATTAAGAAATATGTATTTTCATTGGCATACATTCAGCCATATTATTATTACAATGTTTGCATGTAGTTGCACAACTGCGCATTGACCAGAACGCTTTAATAGAACAGGTTTAACGACCAGTGTTTATTATTCTGGCTGGTTTCTAATTATTCTGGCGGATTGTTCTTTATACACTGAGTCTGAGTAAATATGTACAGGAGGGAGGCTAACAGAAGGAAGGAGGAGGTTAGATGAAAAGGAAGCTGTGGGCTGTTGGGCAGGAACAGGCCTCCAGCCTCCCCACACGCCTCCACACACCCCTACACCGAGGGTTTCCCACTGCCTGCCACTGGAGAGACTGTCTTCTGCAGGAAGGAGGGGAGGAGGAATGAGCTAGTGGGCACAAGATTTCTCTTTAAATCCAAGTGATAAACAATGCTGCCATCTAGTGGTAGTCCTCACTGTTACCAATCAGATCTATAGTGTGTACATTAGTGGTCTGGGATAAAACAACCAGGCTGTTCCATCACAAATGATCTGGTTAGGGTTAAAGTGAGGATGAATGTATTTTGGGATTAAAGGTGCTGTGGAGTTTTTGATCTCTTGTAGGGCTATGGAGCAGTTTCTCTATGACTGGGTCCCCCTTTTTTTAGGACGTGCACGTGCAATGACACCACTGGCAGGTATTCCAATCTATAGGTGGTGCTAATGCTCCAAGACATGCAGCATTAGCCCAACGACAGAAAAGAAGAAGACCTCTTACTAGTAAACATGGATAAACAATGCAAGAATTGCAATGAAAAATCAGCTTTGCAAGTGTTTCATGAGGAAGAGAAAGGCATTCATCTCTTTTGTTTAGTCTCACATTGCCAGACCTATCTCTATCTCCTATCTTGCTGTGTCAGCGCTGGAGAATGGTATTGGCTGCACCAGATATAAAAAAGTTGAAACATCTTTTCTTTTTTTTTTAACAATGCAATTACAGAAAATATCAGTATTTGTCTTGTGCTTTTTTTTTAGGTTTGCATTTCATGGTAAGTAGGCTACAATTTTCCTAATCCTAATCCAGATTTTTAATTAAGTATATTTTTAAAGGCACAGTTCAACATGGGATTTGGGATAATTAGCTTCCTTGGTGAGAGTTAGAGGAGAAGATCTATACCACTATCAGACATTCTCATCTCACTCTCAGCAAGAAGGCGAACAAGTGTATTTATAATGTTTTAGTGCTGTTCCATGAATAAAAAAGGGATTTTTTTTGTCTCACTTTTCTGTGTAAAAGTTGATTACCTATTATTAATCATGAATGACAAGTGGTGTGTTTTTAATATAAGTAATACCAGCCGCAATTACTTTCTAATTTACTCATGTGTTATACTGTTTTTAGCTGGTAATTACAGAATACTTGACTCTGCCAGACGGAAAGGTCACTTTTATTAGTGAAGTTATGTGCAACACTGAGTTTATATGAGCAAAATTAACTTCAAGCTAATTTCATGGTTGGATAGCTGGGCTTTAAAAACAAATACCATATCTCTTCTGGTCATTAACATTTCCTGAACACAAGCTTAAATTTGTGAGGCTTTCTAAATTCCGTCAAACATAACTTCTTCTTCTTCTTCTTTTTGTTTTATTGATATTTTTAACCACGGTGAAAAAAAGCAAGTTGTGGTGTGACAATCTTTCAGTTCTTACCTGCCCTCATCGTTTTCCTCTCCGTCTCCAGCACAGTGTGTTTGTCCAGCAGCGAGAGCAGGCGGCTGGCACTCGACACACACACGGTGCCCCTCCTTCAGGTGCTGCATCCACTGGGTGTGTGGGCCCGAACTCTGCTGGCACCCTTTTGTCAGAGAGGTCAACTGAAACTGGACACAATACCTATTTCACACACATGCACACACATGCACACACACACACACAAAACTCAGAATAAATAGGCCTACATAGTGACGACACATGAGAACATATCAAAGTCAAAAAGACTCTCTGAACATGTTACCCTATAATGTCGCTGCTGTCGGGGATGTCTCTTTTCTTCCTAGCGTTGCCATAGCCACCGGTGATAATCAGTGCTGGGACTGCAGAGGGAGCATCCACCATAAGAACATTACATGTGTGACCATATGTTGCAATACCTCATACATTTAAAATGAGAATATGCTAGGGAAATGTTCATGAAACTATGATTCTCTGGTGTGAAACAGTGTGGCAAGCTTCGCTTATGTGTTTCACCAGATATGTCCTGGAGGAGCAGTGGCTATGAATCTTACTGCATAATATACTACTACAGTATGTCTAAAGACCCCATGCATCTGTATCCCCATTACTTGTTTACTGTGAAACATGCAATCACAAGCATAGCTGTATTTAGTACAATTGTATAAATCTTTGTGAATAGAGCAAGGCAACATGGCTCTTCTTCTTCTATTCTTAATTCAAGCTTATATTGATGTCCTATTTAAAAAAAAATGTTTCAATCCACAATGGGTCGTTGTCAAAATCAGTATTTCTGCTCTTCTCACTAAGTACTTCAGTGCCACTGCAGCGTAGAGTATTAAGATCCACATTAATTACAATATTAAAGACGGCACATGTAGGATTATCACAACTTTAATTCCACTAAGTCTAAATTCATGCATAGCCTACTATCTAACACTGACATATCTAAAATGACAACAATAAAAAAAATATAACATTCCCACATTCTGTATGTGTTTCGTTGAATAAAATACCAGAATCAGATGTGTAATGATCTGTCTTCTGATCTTTTTTTTTTTTACATTGCAGTCTGTCCCAGCTATTAACTTCAGATGTGACTGGGTCTAATCACACTTTAGAATAACCCTGTTTACTGAAGTGGCCCATTAAGCCAGCCATATTTTTAATTTAAAGATGACATATGCTAATTTTTCAGGTTCATACTTGTATTTTGGGTTTCTACTAGAAAATGTTTACATGCTTTAATGTTCAAAACACACATTATTTTTCTCATACTGTCTGTCTGAATATACCTGTATTCACTCTGTCTGAAATGCTCTGTTTTAGTGCCTGTCTCTTTAAGCCCCCCTCCCGAAAAGGCTCTGGTTGGCTTACAAGAACAATATGGTGCAACTTTGCAAAGGTAGTTCTCAATTTGTGGGTGTCTTTAATAACTTTTAATCGTCACAAATTATGCTGTCTTTATAGGATAACATCATAAAGTAATTCTACTGAATGTCAGAGAATAATGTGATGATCACATCCTGGATGTGCGGAAGGATCCGGGTAGATTTTTCTCACTAGGTGGGTTGTGACAGCTGCCGTGCTGAGACCAGTACTCTGCGCAGCCAGCGTGCTCCTCCAGATGGGGACAGGGTTTTCCTGCGTTGAGCGGCTCCTGCAGGATGGTCCTGCTGCGCCTGCGGACTGTGGCCCTGCAGGGTTCAGCACAGCCCGACCACTCCGTCCACTCGCTCACCACACAGGGCCGCGCTGAGCGACAAGAGACACAAAAACAAAACAAAAGCATCAGAGAAATCCCTTAATCAGATGTCTACAGATCAAGCTGCGATATTAATGTCAACCAATCAGAACATTTCAGTGACACTGTGGGCCTCCTGTTAATAGGACAGTAGGATGATGTTTGAAATTAGAGTATGAATTTAGGGGAATAGCTATGTTTAAAAAACAAGGGTAAGGACAAATATAAAGAATATATCTGTCAAAGGGGGTAACTTGTGGAATGGTTGTGACCACCGGTAGTTCACTTTTCCAATTTAAAAAGATGTTTAAAAATAAGGTGGTAAACATATAATAAAACTGAGGTACGATTGTTATTGTGAATAAAATGTTTGTTTTCGTGTTTTCTTACACCTAGTGAAAGGGTTGCCTAGAATAAAAAGGTTTGTATAACAAGCTTACGCCTTTTCTGTTAATATTTGTTTTACTTTTAATTCAATGCCTTATTGTTATTTTTTTTTTTAAAGTGCATTCTTTTTGGAAGATTGGAAATTACCCTGCTACTACGCCTACTAACAATCTCACTATAAATAATTGCCAGTTTGGGAGGAGTTTTAAAGCCACTGTGTTCCAAATAGCATACAAAGTTGGCTTTTAATGCAAAACCATAATAATACAATTTTGAAGTAATGTCATTAGTTTAGTGGACTATTTTCGGTTATATGTAGGCTACATGTCTGTATTTTATTGAGAAAAAAGGAATAAACAAGTCAGTCTTAATATCATCACACTGTAGTGAGTGTGTGATAAACAGCACGGACGCACCTGGACAGGCTGTGTGATAGTCGTGGCAGCAGTCCAGGGTGGACACGCAGGCCTGGTCGCAGTAGCAGGTGCCGTAGGAGCGGTCAGACCTCCATCCTTTACTGATGCAGGACGGGTCCCGGCCGGTGCAGCACAGACCTGATTCCCGACAGCCACACTGACACGGAGCCACCAGGAATAAAGACACTCCGAGACAAAGCAGCGTGACAGAGCTGCTCCTCCTCACTGGCATCACGACAACATGCACTTCTACTCGTCCAGGGAGTTTTTAATGCAACAGTTTCAACAGTTCAGCTGCAGGTCTACTCCCTGTCTGAAGTTACTGTTTTAAAGTACACTGTCCTGTTGAAGTAGGCCTACTTTAAAGTGTTCATATTCACTCCTGTCTGTGGAGAGTCAGCAATGCGACACACAGGAGCTGGTCGGTGAGTTGGAAATTATTCATATGTCAACTCTGTATCTCTTAAAGGAACAGTCCACCACTGTAGGCAAAGTCTAGTGAGAGCAAACACCCAATTCAATCAATTAGATCAATTCCACCGAATTACTATATCAATCATAAACGTCTATTTTCTAGTGCTGTCCTCGACTAAAGACTAACACTCGACTAACACTCATACGATTTTGTCGACTAATCGATGAGTTGATTTAATTGACAAATCTGCAAAACTGAGTTTCTCCACAAAGTCATGCAAAAGCACCACTTCAAATCTTGTGTTTACCAGAGATGTGCTCAGAGGTTTCTTGGAAATAAGTCATTCAGCATGAAAAAAGCATAACAAATGACTAATCGACTAAAGAAATTAGTCGACTAAAACCAAAATGATTGATTAGTCGACTAATCGACAAAGAGGGGACAGCCCTACTATTTTCACAGGATTTTACTGTTAATTTGCTACCTCACCAAATGGATTGCTTTCCTGATCTTGTCGAAGCATCATGAAAGAAAACTGAAAAGAAAATCTTTTTTATACATATATATATATATATATATATGCTTAGATTGCCCTGCCTTTCAAGATATTGAGCATTAGGCTGCTCTGTAGTGTCTTTATGTTTATGTCTATTGTATTTAAGAAGGGACAATGCACATTAAGGGACACTTAATCCAGCATGTAAATGTGCCAGATTCAGCCATGCAGGCTAATTTTCATCTGCAGTCCCTAGCAGGTTGATGGCATTAAAAGAAAACATGCAAGAGCACATAAACACACAAGCACAGGGAAAAAGCACATAAGCACAATAAAAGTGCATGAACACAAACACATAAGCACAGGCAAAAGCACATAAGCATAATAAACGCACATAGGGAGAAACATAACATAAGCACAATAAAAGCACATAAGCACAGACCTATAAGCACAGCACATTATAAGCACAATACCTGTTGTAGTAATGTAGCCACAATACCATGCAGAGAAAAGGAAAGTGCAAAAGATTAAGAATTAGCACACCTAATTACTGGTGTTGAGTGGCAGAAACAGAATAAAAAGTATAGACCCCCACCAGGATGCATATGCATGGCATTTTACATTTTCTGTGAAAGCCATCAGTAAAATGTAAAAACCACCTTCACTTGCAAAACCACAGTAAAAAAAAAAAAGTCTGTTGACTTAAAGTCTCTCGGTCTCTCTCTCTGTTGGTGAAGCAGCAGCTTCCCAGGCCCATGTGTGCCTCAACATGTGAAAAGAGTGGATTAATGAAACTCATGGCTGAGGTTATTCATGCAAAAAGAACAACAGTGTGGACAGTGCAGGCCTCCACTCCAACCAAGATTCCCAGTAGCCTTCTACTGTGTGTGTCGAGGGAGACGAAAGATGGGGGAGCTGAAAGATTATAGGCCGACTGCTCACAACACGTTTAAGAACTGACGGAAACACATATAGCATACACAGCGAAAAGCATTACCGTGACAGTTGTGGATTATTTTCCCTGCGTGGCCCTTATGGCCCCCTAAACTGTGTAGCTTACAGAGACGACAACCATTTTACTGCTCCAGTAAACAGGCAGTCAGCACTGACTGAATACAGCTGCTGGCCCATATAAACATCACGCCCTCTCTCCTGTTCTTATAATATATTTCTCTTCTTATCTATTTTTTATTATCACGAAATTTGAATTTTATTTTCAAAATAACAATAAATAGCCTTAATTTCTAAAGCAGTTCTCACAACAAAATGACTAATTGTTGTTTACTATGGACCATGGATTGTGTCTTAACAGTTGCACAGATTCGAAAGACAGAAATGGCCCCGGGTTGGATGGCTTCTCGCCAGTAGAAAACTCTACAGCCGAAAATGTATCTTTTTTTTTATGGCAACGGGGAAACTGGCTGGCAAACAATCACAGCTGATCTACACACAGTGGATGCACATCACTTGAACTACATGTCGATACGCAGGTATACTATTAGATTTAAGGCGCTCACTTTGATGTGATCTTTGCTGCTGTTTCCAAGTGTTGCCCAACAAGTCACAGTAGGGCAAAATTCTTGGCAGTATTTAAACTAACCTTCTTACAGCCTTGACCCATTTCTGTAAATATATTCTGTATTTTAGAAAAAATAAATATTTGTCTGCACATCATATTGTTGTGAGTTAAAAAGCTCCACCAGGTTAAAATGGTGGTGTTCAATATCAAAATGTTCTTTAGAATATATATATATATATATATATATATATATACATACACAATCACTGGTAGCAATTTCAACTATACATTGCAACAATATCATCATCATCTGTTTCAAGTCTCTGCAGGTTGATTGTCTTTCTATAGCCTACAGAATTTAATAAGTTCTGAAAGGCAGAAAAAGAAAAAAGCTATGAAATGCTTTTAAAAAATGGTGAATAGTGAATTTAAATTCACGATTTACAATGAATGGGTTAAAACATAAAAATGTACTCATGTAATTCTCTAAATATGGCTCACGTGCCAACACGGAGTAAACAAGACCGGCAGTGTTCAGCTAGAAAACAAAAACGTGATACACAAGCAGCATTCTTTGGACATAAGTAACAACACAGAGATTTACATTTCACATAATCTCCTTATGGTCTCATTTAATATGATCGCAGGGCAGAGGTTGAACTTGGACCAAAGCTGGCCATTGAATGGTGAACAAATATGTAAACTTTATCTCAAACTACAACTTTGCTGCGATGCAGCAGTATTAGCCTCTGAGCCACTGCACTGTCTTTATGTATATGTACAAGATGTCTGGGAATTTAAGAGATTTAAAGTATTTAATTACCAGCTATTCATTCTCTTTTTCTTACTTGTGTATTACTTAAAAGAAATACTCATTAGTCGTGGTACAGCTGAGGCTGGAGTCAGGAACAAACTGCATTGAGACAATGCACAATTAGTGGGAATTTTTGGATGCTGTAGTCAGTTATGGGGCCTTGAACTAATAGAAACTAATGATGAAAAATCCCCAATTTGTCCCATTTAATCTCTTCGCCTCAATGTGAGCACGTACAGTATTACTCCTCCTCATCTTTTCTTTTTAGAGAAAAACTGACACACATAATGCAGATATTTTACATACATATTTACATAAAGGAGCAAGTTTTTCATATAGTTATGTGTAAGAATAGTATTTAGAGATAGCCGCTGAGTTTCATGTGTAGAGCAAGCTGTGAATTTGAATAATGTCCTACAAAGACCCTGCAACTTAAAGAATCTTTAACTCTGTGTAATGCCGTCTGGCACATGTTCTTTTCCTCAGTAATGGTGAAAATACATTCTTTCAACAAAAGTGGTTTTATCAGGAGCTCAAGGTATTTCCTCTAATCCGGGAGGAGAGTGTTTAAATAAACCACGGATGGAGGCTGAGGGTCGCAGAAGGAGGGAAACACCAGCTTGGCTGTCTGAATCTTTTTTCACTCACAATCTAACACGTAGTCAGGCCGTAGGAAACACACCTTCACAGACAACAGCTGTGAAGTCTAATCCACCACAGGTTCCAACAATCAAGACCATCAGCAGTAGGTCAAAAATGATTTTTCTAATGGACCTCCAGATGATGCTGCTGGATGTGATTTACTTCATCCTGCGCAACTCTGTGCGGCTCGTCCTGCGCCCGCGCACCAAGCCCATCGATGGCGAGCTGGTGCTGATCACCGGATCAGGCGGCGGCCTGGGTCGTCTCTTTGCTCAGGAATTCACCAAGCACGGGGCAGAGGTGGTGCTGTGGGACGTCAACAGCAGTTCCAACGAGGAGACAGCCAAGCTGGTGCGTGAGATGGGGGGTAAGGCGCACGCCTACACGGTGGATGTGACCAACAGGGAGGATGTGTATCGCAGCGCAGAGCTCGTGCGAAAGGACCTGGGCCGGGACGTTACAATGCTGGTGAACAACGCTGGAGTGGTGGCCGGGGCGCGCATGTTAGACTGTCCGGATGAACTGATGGAGAGGACCATGAAAGTCAACTGCCATGCTCTCTTCTGGGTGAGAACTCTTAAGTCATTATGAATCAATTACCAATCAATACCTGGTCTGGATTGAATGCGCTTTCACTCCTGGATAGTGAAAAAAAACTCCCTGGCCTGTTTGTATTTCCTTAAACCAATC
>JAOVVB010239487.1:0-22363 GCA_028570985.1 Heterobranchus longifilis | reverse complement strand
CATTATGATATATTATATATTATATATATCATAATGAGTACAATGAGTGTGTGTGTGTGTGTGTGTGTGTGTGTGTATATATATATATATATATATAGACCTCAGTATTATAGGTGATTTATTAGTAGACTATAAGTACTACTTATCATGTTGACAATGTATGATATTTTAAAATAGGTCATATTTTTGTAGCCTGTAAAATCGTATGCAGTTTTTCAAGTAAATGTAGTGGAGTAAAATGCATAATATTTCCCTGATGTATAAATATAAAATAACAAATAAATATATAAATATGGAGGTGCCTCATAAAGCGCAATTATTAGAGTAATAGCATTAAATGTAGGCCTGCAGATTATTCATAGTTTGAATAAAAATAGAAATGCAAAAGATATCTCTTGAATATGGGGAAAAAAGCTTTCTAAATATCACAATACTGTAAAATTGATCCCAACTGCTCATTAAAGTTCCATATCCATTGTAATACTATAATATTTGTACACTTAAATCAGTCTTCTCTAAAATCTGCTTGATATTAAGTCTTTTTTTTCCACAGCCCCAAAACCAGTCTGGAAGCTGTAAAAACGGCTGTAAAATCATATTTTGACTCACTCAGTTTGAAGACCCATGATCATAACACTGACAGCTAGACATCTGTGTTGTCACATTATATAGGCATATATATAAATGTTACAATTTCTTTCTGACATTTCCAGAATAAATTACCAGGCATCAAACCCATTTTTGAATTCATTCTTATCATTTTTAACCCAAGGCCTAGAGCACATCACCTGCTCCTGGTTGTGTATATAGGAAATGTCAAAGATCTTTCAAGGTTACCAAAACAGGTCATGTGGATGTGTAGCCGTAACAACACCTGCTGAACTGAAAACAACAACAACAATATTTGACAGTTTTGTCTACCTGAGCGCAACCATCATAATTTCCCCCTGAAACGGAGGAGGCACAATGCAGGTGTCTCATCCTCTGCCTGCCTGTTTGTTTAATATAGTGAGAATATGTGTGTGTGTTTGTGCCATTGTCTCCGTGTGTATTCTGTAATATGAGTAAGAGTGTGTCGGAGCTGGAAGCCATGACTTGGGAGGAAACAGGTTCTCCTGAGCGGGGGGACAACAGGATGCCCTCGCTGACACCATCTCAGCACCCGCAGACATGGATACGTCAGGGCACCTGGGGGATATTCATGCTACTTTGCATCTGGGCTAGTGTCGGCATCACTGACCTTTCCATATAAAAGAAAAGAACATCCTCGCGGGTAATAGGGCTTTCAAAAAAGCTGGATAACAACACGTGTCCTGGGTGAAAAGGTGTTTGTGTTTTTCATCACGGTGTAAGATAAGGACAGCAGGAGAAAGATAGGAATACCACATCTTAGTTATTGGTCTATAAATCACAACAAGCTACAGGCATATGCAGAAAAGTACATCTTGAATATCTACTAAACATTGATAAACTACATGGGTGAAACTAGTTAGGGAGATAAAAGAACAAAACATATCCAAATTGTACGATAAAGATGGAGGCCTCCTGAAATGAAAATTGGAAAAGTCCACCCTAATATACTCTGTCCTCCTTGGATGAATTGCAGTTGTTATTTTATGTAAAATGCTGTAATTTACTACTTTATTTCCTTGACCCAACTTGTCAAGAATTAATTCAGTTTGTAATTTCCTGTAACACTTTATAATAACGGTACACACCATATTCAGTAATGCTTACCTAATAACTCGTGATAATCTAATGCATGACTTGAATTGTCATAAATTCCTGTTGCTCACCATTAACAAATGATCAAGCTACTATGACTATATTTGATTAGTTCACACTTAATATATCATCAATTAAGGAATGTAAATTCACAGTTACTTCATACATTCATTTATTAAAATGACATTTATTTCAGGACCATGCATTCATCAGCCTCTCTGATTTAAAAAAAGAAAAGAATATCTTCATATTTCTATGACAATAAACTAAATGGTATTTTTGACACATTTACAACAAAGTGGGCGGAACAAGAAATGTTTTTTCTTTTTTAAATTGTGTTTGTGTTGTTGTTGAAAGCAGTGGAGCTTGAACATGTCAGATTATTCTCCTCTAATTTATCAGTTAGTACCTGTTAGATGGTTTTTGTTTTAGTGCATCTTTCGCTATTGTGCTACACTCCACTGGTCCTGAAATAATCTTTTGGACTTTTGTTGGATATCAATGAAGTAACTGAATTAACATTCCTTAACTGATGATTGTGAACTAATCACATAAAGTCACAGTGACTTGATAATTTGTTCATTGCGAGCAACAGGAATTCATGACACACCCTGCATTAATGAATGTGTTAAATCATCTGTGAGTCATGCATTTGTTAAGCAGTGCTTAAGTATATATTTTCTACTTATTATTATTAAGTGTTACCTAATTTCCTCCTTTACCGATAATTACTTCCAAAATCCTCCAAAGAATGTGCCTCAGCCTGTTGCTTTTGGCACATGTCAGCTGTAAGAGTGATAGTGACAGCAATAAGGAAGAGGGAACATTTTCTAGTCAGGAAAATGATTTACGGCGCTCACTCTGTACACAGCATGGCTTGTAGCAACAGGAATACTCTCTGGTCTGTTGAGGCGACTGTCGTTGGAGAAACTGCCATCTCTAACTTAACTGTAATGAGCGATGACAATTATGAGTCTGGAAAGAAGCTCTTTTTGATTGAGAAGGAATACAACATTTCAATTTGCTTTCTGCATCAGTGATTTATGTTTAATGACAATGTTCAGGGCCAATAATGCAGGAAGTAATGAGATGTATGCAGCACCTGTACGTAGTCCTGAGGTCGCAAATGTGGTTAAATGGCCAACAAAAATGAAAGCACTTTGAGCTGCATTTTATGAATCAAAGGTGCTATATAAATAAAGTTTACTATTATTATTATTAATAATAAATATCCTGCAAGTAAACTCCTCTGTAGCTTAACACAGTGCAAGCTCAATTTGGCAAAGCTTTATGTCAATATCAGTATGTTGCAATGTTTACAAAAATGTCCAGAACCAAAAGTTCTATTTTTATTTCATGTCCTGATGTTTAATTATTTTGTGTTCACATTTACTGTTCTGAAACAATCTCACGGCATTATGTCATGTGATCACATGCTGTGACACACTTTGGTAAAATTACAGTTATCATCCAAAAATAAACGATTAATAATTATATAGAATTTTGGCCAAGCCCTCAGGTGCTCTCAAGTTATCTTTCAATATCACAGTGACACAAACAGCCTGGTCTCACCAAATGTCATATGAATAACATGATTTCTTAAGTCATTTTGCGTGTCATTTTACGCCATGTAGACGCTCCCGGCATTTAACTAACTCTGTAAACCCATCTGCGGCAAGTCAGCTCAGGTAGTGCGAACAAACACGTGACTTTCACCCAGCAGACCGCTGTTTGTGTCTCGTGTCAAACCAAAAGTCAACATTGACTTATTTACGTTCACTACTTAACTTACATACGTAACTTCATTTACGTAACAAACTTACTTATTTTAACCATGATCTTTTCCTAAACTTAACCAAATTGATTTGTTTGAATTCACAATGTTAACCACGTGTTTAAAACGGCGACCATAGTGGAGCATCGTAGTTTGAGGCATAGGGCTACGCAGTGCATTAAAAAGGGGTCCTGACCAAGCGTCTGTATGTGACGAGTTGGGAATGAGAACGGGACGTTACTTTACTATTTTCCTGCAATAGAGCAAGCTGCAGTTTCAGGACCGCAGTCCTACGACCACATTTCTACGACTCCAGTTTACCGAAAGAACTGGCATACAGTGCAAACGTCGACATTTAAGTTGCTTGCTCGTAGGAATGCAGTCCTGAAACTGCAGCTTCCTCAACTGCAGGAACATGCTACTCGGGTGTTAAATGACATGCAAAGAGCTTAAAATGCATAGATGTGACATTCGTATGTCCTTTAAAAGTGGCATACTATTTCTACGCCTTGAATATGAAAAATACAGAGTCACAAAAATATGCCATGAAACAACAAAATGCACACAGGTACATTGGTAGTAGGAGTTTTGGTTTACAATTTGCTATGCACAAAGGAATATATAATTGTTAACAATAGATTTTATTGGTGTTTTTAATATCAACAGCCGTGACCTTATAAACTCGATGAGTGATGCTCTGTGCTTCTGTCAATACCAAACATTTTACACTTTGCCAGTTGACTCACAGTACTTTCTGATGATGATATAATTGAGGAGAAATGTGGCCTCATGGTGTTTAGTGAAGGAAAAAAAAAGTACTAAGAAAATACAGACATCCTTCATCGTGACAATACAGCACTGAGGTACAAAATGACAATGGCTCTGGGAAGTACCGTGACCCAGACACGATGAACTAGTCTGCCTCAGGTTCAAACAGCAGGCGGCCAGGCCAACTCCTTTCTTCCACTGGAATGTGCGGTGGAGAAATAAAAGCTGCCATTGTCTCTCTCTTCCTCTGATGGGCTCAGTTGGCTGTCTGTCGATCCTCTTGCCAGCTGGCGGTATCCGCTGGCACACAGTTGCTTTCGCAATGTGTCATCAGCGTTCCTCCCGTCAGGATGCAGGAAAGTGTTACCGAGGTACGTTTTAACTACAGAGAAGACGCTGTGATTTTTAACTAACGAGAAGAATCTGTCTCGTTTGAAGTTGGACATTTTGTTGCGTGGAACATTTGATGTGAATGTCACGTAAGCGTTAATATTCCCATGCCGAGGGATACTGAGAGAACTCGGAAAAGGGCGGGAGAGAGAATATAAACATGAGGAGCGAATGAATGTAATATTATACTTTGCAGGGCTTATGTGAAAGGAAGCAAGAACCCTATAACCACCACATCTGCGTTTAGATGCCCCCCTGTTCATCCCCCAAAAGCAAAACTCTTAGCTTGCCCGGGCCTACACACCCTGTCTGCCCCATGGCATCACCTCCACCTTCAAAATCCGACAGCTCTCTCTGCAGAAAAAACCTCCTGGAAATCCAATTCAAGTCTCTTTGACTCCACAACATTCCTCAACATCTGACCACTTCTTCCTCTTAATTCCAATCTCCTCGAGCCAATCACTTTTCTAGACACTTTTTCTGTTTTTGTGTATATGCGGAGCGCTCAGTAAATAATTGCTCAGCATAGATCTACAAACACTTTTTTGATTATTAGTGGAGTGTCTGTTCCAACTGCTTGCAGCTTTTTCTTGAGAACCGATCATCCTTCACACGCAACACTGCGCTTCCTTGGGTCCTGAGCAATGCACCATAGTTGCGTCCCCTATGCTACAGTATACGGGTCATTTGCTAACAGCTAGCTATTTGGGACCAGGCTATTTTGGGGAACAAAATCACTCATCTGTGATGCTTGAAATGTTTGAGTTTGCTACAATGTAACATCTCCGGTCTCTCTTTCTTCAGCTGTTCTTGAATATTCTGTAGCGAGAGACGGAGAGCGAGTTGTGCCCAGCATGCCGTTCAGTGGTGTAGCAGTTAATAGGGGTCCCTTCTCAATACACTACACAGTGTGTACATATCGCACTAAATATCTCCCATACATCTCAAGAGCTCGCACTCGACACTGCACTTCCTTGGGTCCTCAACAGTGGACTCCTTCCATTTTTGTTATATATATAAAAAGCAACTGTTTGCTTTTTGTTTGTTGTCATTAGAGAGGAAAGAGACAACATTTGTGTTCTGAGCAAGAACATGGTCATGACCACAGTGATGGTCCACTTATGAGTTTGTTTACTTACGGTTTCTGTCCACTCTTCATTAAAAGCCACAAGTTTAAACCCCTATTTTGGGGGGATGTGGTTTAAGACAGACTGGCAGGCAGATATGGCACTCAGGGCCGGGTTATGTTAAAAATAAGTAGTTTGTACGATGTGTTGTCTGACCACGTCTGAAGACAAAAGTGTTTATAGCTGAAAGGCAGGGTGACAAGCCTGCTCTCATAGAGGGGTGACACACAACACTGTTTAAATATGGTGATAACGATGCTCATTTTCTTACAGAAATAGTTTGGTAACCGAATGGAAAGAAAGTGACTGAGAATGGTTTACACCCTGCACTTCATCACTGTGTTAACTGGGTGTGAATGTCAGATGTTGGAAAGTTACAGACATTGTTGGATACAGGGTGTTTTGTTTTCAATTTAAGATAAGTAGTCACATTACTTTGATAACAATTTCTTGGACTTCTTTCTAACTTACTACAGTATTCTCCAATGGATTTGAATCCAGCCTGTATTGTTTATCATGACAGGATTGTCATACTAATGTTTTTTTTTTTTTAATCTAATAGATTTCAAAATAAAACCTAAATATATCTCTAAAGCAGATGTTTGCAGAACTCCAGTACAGACTTTGTGTTGAGGGAACAGGAGGCAAATCCTCCCTCCACTCTTCTAAAAAGCATTTTTCCCTCCCTCTGTCTCTAATAAACACACCCAGCATCCCTCCATTCTTCCCCACTGGGACCAGTGATGGAGCAGCCCTCCCTCCCAGTGAGACAGCTCTCACCCAGGCTGGTTATATGCTGTGCGTGTTATTTAACTGACCCTGGCCTCTAACCGTACAGCGAGGAGGCCCATCAGGAACACACGCATGGGCCGGGAAGGGGTTGTTTTTCAAATGTAATATATTGCAGATCTCTATCGCATAAAACAAAAATAGGTCGTATAATCCAATTTTTGAGATCATTAACAATGACTTAACGTTTATTTCCAACTTGCAGAGTTGAAACACAACCGGTATCAATACCCATTTTTGAATAACAAGTATATTTTCCTTCCGTTTATTCAAATAGCCTACACGTAGGTTACGTAAGAAATAGTTACTGATGCATGTGTATTTTCATTACTCTATTTTACAGATAATTACAGATTTTGTCTTATATAACCACAACATTGTAAATCCATTACATGCAATCCATTCCCACTCTGCACAGGAATTATGAAGAAGTGCATGTACTGTATGCATTACACGTGTACGTACACTAACACAAAAGCACACATGTATACTCCCCCTTCATAGCTGCACCTCTCTTTGCCCTCCTCAGTGCCCCCCATGTCTCAGGAATGTGGGAATGATTGCCTTAATTTTATAAAGCGCACGGCTTCCTTTGGTTCAATTTTCACCAACACCATAAAAAAGAAGCAGTTGTAAGGTCAGCAAGAACCCATCTGGTTTTGCCATTGCTGCGGCTTTAATGACCAGGTAATAAAAGTTCAATTTGACAGAAATTACAACAGATGTTTCAGGCTGTAAGCCTCAGACAGAGTTGGTTCCACAGCGGGATGAAACCTCAGCCTGCAGGAGCTGCTCCGCTGCGCCGATACACTGTATAAAATGACTAATGTTGCTCCAGCATGAGAAATAGCATTAGAAATGCACATGTAACAATACAGTGCGGAAGGTTCCCATCTTTATTAAACATCATATAGATGCTGGACGTTCAATCTGCAATGCTTGTTATATTTAGATAATGAAACATGGATGAAACAATGTAGGAATGTAACTTTATTATAGTAATACTTGTATTTAGCCCACAGAGGGTGGAAACAATAACATAAATACAGTATCTGCAACCCAGTTGCCAGAATAAATGTTAGCATTGTACATTTCATATGTAACAGATATCAACGTGAACTCATGGTGAAGCATAAATATAATATAACTTTTAAAAATCTTTATTGACAATCACTTTTATGTGCCAAACTACGATGCTTCACTACATTCGCAGTTTTGTGAATTCGAACAAAGTTAAGGCAAAATTTCACGCAAATTATCAACAAAAAACAACAGTTATTGTATCCTCTCCCCCCTGATGAGAAACTCAGCTCATATACATGTGATCTGAACTATACGTCACAGAAATGCTGATATGATACGTATGAAACGTACAAATGTAACATATCTGTGGTTTGCAGAAACGTACAATGCCGGCGACTGGGCTGGTAATCTGCAAGATACAACGTAATCCATTAAAACAGCCCTACAATAAATACTACCTTTGTCTCAGGGAGGTGATGATTCATCTCTGGTAATTTGTGAGTCTGTGGTTTGTGGTGTGTTGGACTGAATTATACTGTACTGAAAGGAGTTCATGGTATTTTGTCTCTGCCTGTATAAACAGAATATGACCTCAGAAACTGCCATCAATGAATGACTCAGCACCTCTCTGATGTGTTCAACAGCTGAACACAACCTTTGCTTTACAAATTCAGGAAACAGTGCAGGGCTATTGCATTGTACAGGTGTTCATATTATTGTGTCCATCCTCTGTATGTCTCAGTCAATGGGACAAAAAACTATTTATTTTTGGACATAATAGTCTAGTTCATGCAACTTTGTCTAAGAGCTGAAATCATGAGTCAGTGAATCTGCAACTGCTTTCAAGCATACATCCCAGAAATTAAATTATCTAGTTCTCAGCTGTGAAGATTGTCCTGTTTTGTTTTGTTGGGCTGTTGGTCAGACAAAACAAGATATTTGAAAATGTTACGTTGGGCTTTAATAAATTGTCGCGTGATAGACACGTCATTAACATCGCAATTAACATTGTGAAATGGGAATAATTCAGGAGGTTTAGACAACAACAACAACACTTTGTTAGGTTTAGGCAACAAAACGAGTTGGTATGGTTGGTAAAAAAACACTGGGATTGCAATAAAATCACATTAAAATTCCTACTTCCGGTTTAAATACATGTCCTGGTCACATGACAGGCATGTCATTAACATGGTGATTAATGTAAAATGGGACTAATTCAGTAGGTTTAGACTACAAATATACTCAGTTAGGTTTAGGCATTTTATGTTTTAAAAACATGTGACAGTTGCGTGATACACACACATTTGTGTCTTTTAAACTTGGGCCGCATGTCTCACAATTACATGCTATATGTACAAATTACAGTGCATTACTTTTCATAGTAATTGCTATGAACAGGGAATGAGACCAGCCTGCCACTAACCGGAAGGTTCGATCAGTCTATGTGTTGAAGTGTCCTTGGGCAAGATACTGAACCCTAAATTTCTCCCAAAATAGCTGACGTGTGTGTGAATGTTTGTCGCTCCTGATGATCAGGAACCAGTGTATAAATGTGTGTGTGAATGGGTGATTGCTGACTTGTGTTGTGAATGCAATTTGATCACTAAGACTAGAAAGACAATTTACCATAATGCAAACAATTAATGAAATAATTTTGAAATAGATAATCCTTATCTTAATTTAAAGTAATATTTTGTTTCCATCATGTTCCCCAGCTACAGTATATGACTTGTAAATCATTGCATCCATTTAACACTGACTTGACACACTATGATGAGTCATCCCAGTAGCTGTCATTCAATCCCATTAATATTTTGTTTATTTTTTTTTTACAATAAGTCTGTCAGACTCCTCCTCCGTGCCAGCCCCTGGGTACACTGTTGAACCGTGAGAAAATGTTTGGTCCGCTGCAACAAGTTCTCACCAAACCAAAAAGCTGCAACACACAACATTAAACTTTTAAAAGAATGTCTCAGCGGATATGTGAAATTGAACATCCTCGGGGCAGGTATTCATCCGACTCTTTTATATGTTTTCCCATGCGTACAAACAGTGGTTGTGTCAACCTGTGTGAAAATAGTTTACATTTCTGCTCCATGTAGTACACGGTATGTGAGTCAACACTTTCATCAGTTACAATTGCTATCAGTAACAGAAAGCCACAAAAACTGCAACTAGCCTAAAAAAAAAAAAAGCTAGAAACTCCTGTCTGTCTTAAGAAAACTAAACTACAAATGTCTCAAAAATCACAGCTGGTGTTCAGGCGACAACGCAGACGATTGACACTTGTTCTCACTTCTGGTGATTTATAATTCCCTCATGAATGCAAATAAAGCAAAACCTCCGCCGGTCTACTCTCAATATGATGGATGATCTCCTGAGAGAATTCCACAACTTTTTACTTTTTGAAACCCTCCACCCGCACCCCCAACATACACACAAAAACACACTTTCAACTCTTCCATTTCCTGCGCACAGGCCCAGAGGTGAGACAGATACGTTCACACGTAGCTTTACAAGTTCCCACGATGGAGCAGAAAGCATCAGACTTTAGGATCCATGCTTGAAAGCGTAGGGATTTTTTAAACTCTCTCTCTCTCTGACAAAGACGAGGCGTGTCGAGAGTATTGTATTTCTGCCCCGTCCATGTGACTCGAGGAATGGTGTGAAATAGTTTCACAACAACACGGCCTATTGTTTTGTTGACAATGTACGAGTTTTTGTCAGATTTTTGAGATGTTGGTGGTGACAGAGGAGTGACGATGATGATACTCCTCTCAATGTTTTTTTTCTTTTGGGTAATGGTTTGTAAAGAACAGGGAAAAAGGAAGAGCCTCGAGTCAATTACATCAACTGTAAAGCTCCAACAACAGCATTCAGTGAGGTCAAGAAGAGGATGTTATAGATTACAGCCATTTACAGCTCAACAAAATGTGATTAACCCTAATTATTTTAAACAAACTCACTTTTCCATTCAGGGATAATTTGACCGTGTGTCAATCATTTACCCTGCTGAAGTTTCCCTGAGCTCAATGCTAACTCACCTGTTTTGTTTTAGCTGGTGGTAAAAATTCAGGGGATCACCAGTGGTGGAGGTACTCAGATATTTTACTTTTTTGTTGCAAGTAAAAGTCCTGCTTTTTTTTTTTTAACTTACTAAGGTAAGTAAAAGTACAAAAGTATTAGCAATGAAATATACTTAAAGTACAAAAAGTAAAAGTACCGGTACTCATTATGCAGAATGGCCCATTTCTTATCTTATATATTATATAATTGTCTTGATGCATTAATGTGTAAGCATCACTAATGTAATTAATTGCTAATTTCAACTACTTTATACACTGGCTGGTATCTTAATACATCATAATTTATTAGTTGATTTATAATCTGTATTAATAATCTGAATAGTAAACAAGAGTAAAAAAGTAACTAGAAACTAAAAAAACAGTAAAATACAAGTACCTCAAAATTGTACAGTATTTGAGTAAATGTACTTAGTTACATTCCACCACTGTGGATCACCAAATTAATTTAGATGAATAAAGACAAATAAACAGCCATATAGGTCGATTGTGCAAGCAGCTTGTTACGACCCATATTTATGTCTGTTGCAACCTTTAGTGGCCGCAGTAATTATGACGAGAGCAGAGGAGGAAGTCAGGTGATGTAGTATAAAGAGCGACAAAGTCTGCGTAAGGAGGAAGGTTGTGGTGGTGGATGGGTCAAACAAACACAGGACTTTCACCCCGGAGACTGCTGTCCGTGTTCTGGGTGAAACCAAAAGTCAATGTTGACTTTTTTAAATTTATTTAAAGTTAACTAACCATGCCACATCCTGTACTACGTCACCAACTTACGTCCGTAACAGAGCTACTCATTTTAACCCAAACCATGATCTTTTCCTAAACCTAACCAAGTAGTTATGTTGCCTAAACTTAACCAAGTATTCTGTTTCACAATGTTAACCACATGTTTAAAACTGCAACTGGCTCACAGTTAGAGAGCGTTGCATTAGTCCTTACCGCAGCGACGTGGGTTTCCAGTCCGGCTCGGGGCCTTTTGCTGCAGGTCGTCGTACCGTTTCACGTTAAATATATAACGGTCATATATGTTGTCATTGCCAATTGACTTAGTCTGTCGTTTTGGTATGAGGTGTTGCAGAAATCCTCTATGGAGCTATGTGACAATGTCATGGAAATCCATGCAATTGTTGTCAAGACATTGACAAGTTTTCCACCTTGTGATGGAGTAAGGGCAAAGGTCAATCCATCTGATGGTTTTTGAGATATTTCAGTCTGGACCAAAGTTGTGGCTAAAAAGTTGGATCAGAAGAAAAACCTCTAGGTACTGGAAACTGTAAAGTCACAAATATTTTCACCAAATTATAGACTTAAGCACATGTTAAACTGAAATAAAGCATGCAGTACTTTGGCACCAGTAACACTGGACTGTATAGTCCTGTGTGACTCAGAAGATAAGTTCAGTAAAGGGAAGTTCATTAATTGTCTTGCGTCAGTAAAATATAAAATGAAGACGAGGATGGTTCTCATCCTTGTGATATCTTAAAACGTGTCTCACAAATATTCAGTTTCATTACGTATTGTTTTTATAATTGCACTTAAATCAACTGCCCTGTGGCAGACAAAGGGACTGTTTCTTTATTTGATCCCATCTTACTCATCGCATCATAATGCAATGTAAAATATTGCCAAGTGCAATCACATAGCATCTGCTTTGTTAAAAAAAGAGAAAAGAAATATGACCACTGTTACAGACAGTACCAGCTGGCTGTCTTGTTGTGGCAACAAAGATGATTAATATGCAGAAAACAATAAACCTTACATGACAAACATCACAGGAACAGAACATCAGCTGTTCTTTTAAAGTAAAAGGCACGACTGACATTTAAAGCGGAACTTATTTAGTTTGTTATTTGCCATTTATTGTTGTTCTACAGTACTATACTATACGTTGCAAAGGTTCGTGATCAATTACCCGCAGAGCTAAAACAAAATCTTTTTTTGTTGGTTTGTGCGTCTGTTGTTATAATGATAAGGGATTATACTTGACCTGTGAGGGTATTGCATGATGTCACTTCTGCTGCATGTTGTGCTGGATTCCCATGGCTGGAAGCCTGAAGGAAGCAAGAGTTCATTACATGACCTGTATGTGCATGTCTGCCTGATTTCTGCCTTTCGATAACGTTTTTATCACTGTCAGCAAAAGGAAGTGAGTTGTAGAGGATGAAGAGAAATTAGATCCTGGGAGAATGCAAGACGGGACGAAAGAGTGAAGGAAGTAAAGAAAGAAAAGGGAACACATTTTCACTGAGTAGAAACATCAATAGGTGCTGCAGAGAATGACACAGAAGACAGAAAAAAAAAAAAAAAAAAAAAAAAGCATTCTCTCTTCTTGATTTCACCTGCTCTTGGCAAGACAGTCAGCAAGTTCTCGTCAGTCGGGACAAACTGAACAACGTATTCTCATACAACCATCCGTATATCTTACGAAATATTACCGCTCCGTTGTGAAACGGCGACCGTTCTGTGACCGTGACTGTTCCGTGACCGTTGCATGACTGTGATATTACATGACCGTTATAAGTTTAGAAAAAAAGATGATGATTTATTTGGGTTAAAAGAAGTACTTCCGTACACAGCTACGTGATGTACTGACCTTACTTATGCAGTATTGGGAGGGTTACTCGTATTCCACTACAGATTACTGAATACATGTAATAAAATGTAATTTAGAATGTATTCCATTAGATTACTCAATGTCTTCTAAGTACTTTGGAGTCTTACATTTCTAAAAACACATTCCTGACAGTAGCTAGCTGTGTGTCGTGTGGCAGGTGCACTGCGACCAAACGTTGTTGCACATTTAAAAAAAAAATCTGTTTCTGAGAAATGCACGCCTCATGAATTTTAGAGCAAATAAAACAACAAAAAACTAGAAAGGCACTCGGAGAGCGCAGACCTCCGCCAAGGCCGTGCCCTATCTCACACTGTTAATGAAAGTGAAAAATAATTTGTGTATCTGTATTTAATGGGCTCTTCCCTCTGACCATGCTACACCCTTCCAACAAGTTTCATGAAAATCGGACCAACAGACAAACAAACCAACAAACAAACTGAACTGAAAACACAACCTCCTCAGCGGAGGTAATAAAGTAATGCCTTCATGTATTCACTCTTTAAAGACAGTAACTGTCAGAATACCACCAATTTAAACTGTAACTGTACAGAATACAGTTACTCATATTTTGTATTTTAAATAAGTAATCCTGTTATTTGTATTCCATTACTCCCCAACCCTGTACTTACAGAAGTTAACTTAAGGACTTCCTGTGTTTTTGGACCCGTTTGGATCCATCCACACCAACTTCCTCCCTACGCGGACTTTGTCGATCTTATACTCCGTCACCTGACCTCCTTTGCTCCTGTCATAATTACTTAGAGGTCTCTGGCTAATAATAAATGACGCTGGGTTATGTATGTATGTATGGGTTATATATTAGTGCATTACTTTTCGTAGGTGTATGAACAGTGATTGAGGAAAGCTTTTAAGACACCTCACACCTCCACTGAACAAAGAGTAAGAATACAAAGAAGTGAGATGAAAGGGAATAACAAAGAGTGGTTCAGAATAACAGAGAGAGTAAAAGTGAAAGATTACAAGCAGGAGGAGGTGGGGTGTCTTTTTTGTATGAAATTGGACGATCTCAAATACTTTCTCATGGCTTCCTGAGTTACAGAAGCCCCGCTGCCTCGCAATCTGAAACAGATTTGAGTCTTAGAAGAGAGAGAAAACCATCGGAGCGACTGCTCTTTGTCTCCACTGGATCATACTGTAGCAAGGTCAAAGGACAGGAAAATAATTAAAAACCATACGTCAAAAATAATATCAACACTAAGACTCGTATATTGTAAGCGGTCACGGAGACACACCCTGAGATGTCATTAACTTTACACATTTTTAAGATGTTGCTGTGCACACCATACAGTATTTCCTGCCCGACAGGATGAGGTTTAATGTAAAAAAATATTTTTCTATGCTTATGCTCAATAACATACTATTTCTAGCTTGTGGTTGTGAGTTGAAATTAATTTCACCAACAGGCAATTTTGAAACAATCAAAAAGTTAAAACTAACATCAAATGTATTTTTACATCCCTTCTGCTCATTGGAGCCATGCATAATGAACTGTACTTTTATAGTGTCTGTTTGAAAAATATGAAAAGAGACTATTTTAATGAGGTAATATAAAACCCTTCGATGTCTGAGTCAGAGAGGCTGTAACCTACCTCTCAGATATACAGTGAAAAAGTAGACAGTAAAAAAAAATATTAATTTCTTAACCAAAATTGTGGTTTACACATAAGTTTTCTGCTTCATGTTTTATGTTTGATGCTCTCGAAGCACCGGAGAAAACTCTCGACTCGTATTTATTCAATGAGGAACGATGTCTTTAAACGGCTTATTGATAGTAAAACCAAATGGGACAAATTGCTGTCGCTGGTTTACCCATCTGACTGTGTTAATATTGATTGAGTCCAAATGAAATGTGGGATGGTGACCTACCCTTGACCTTTGACCTTTCGTCCCTCCCACCAAAAGCTGACACAGAGTCGCAGAATTTATCGCTGCGAATCAATGATTTGAAAAGTGATAGCTGAAAAGGAAGCTAATGCATGAAGGAGAGACACTGTTGTCCCTTTTGCACAAAAGAAATATTGATTACAGGAAGGAAAGTGTCAAAACGTAAAAGTTGAACAACAGTCAGCATGTGTGTCGATTATTTTCGAGATGTTTATTGGTCACTCCGGGTAACTACAATCGTGTGAGATGCTTAGGCTGTGAGGATCCATTAAAGAAACAGTAAGTTGTAATGTAAATATTAAATATAATAAAATAAAATTTAAGAGACAATAAGGAAAATAAAAATATCCATTAAAGAAGAACAGTAAATATAAAAAGACCTTTAAAATATAATAAGATAAAATATAATAACATATAATATATATGTATACAATATATTCTGAAAAATTAAAAAATAATTATATTTAAAAAAATTAAACATATATTATATATATATACATATTGCACAGGTTTGATTGCACATTGTGTGTGTGTGTATGTGTGTGTGTGTGCGCGTGCGTGTGTGTGTGTGTGGCAGGGGTAATGTGTGTGTGTGTGTGTGTGTGTGTGTGTCCATTATTTATTCAGCAGTCTTATGGCCTGGGAAGAAAGTGTTTTTTTATTATTATTATACTTGGGTGTTATGGTTCTGATAAGAGAAGTACAACCAACTTTATTTCTGACTTATTTCTTACCCTGACTCTGCCACCATGGGTTCTATATTATGTTCTCAATAATCCATGTATTATTTGGAAGGTTTTACCCTGTGGTATTAAGTTATACATGAAAATGTAATCCCAACAGATCAAGTGAATGGTTGAGGTTGTTGTGTGAATGCTTTAAACTGCACATATCAATGCATGAAAAGTGAGATATTGTTCAGACAATATTTAGCAGGCCTCATCATCAGACCGTGAATATACCTGTTTGTTGTGCGCGCGGATCATGTTTCGTGCACCAGCTCTGTCAGAGGTGAGCTGCAGCTCCAGTTTTGGCAGTCGGATGACGTGGCTGAAGGTTGCGGACGGTGCGCTGACACAGTTTCTTTATTCACCGCTTGATCCATCGCTTTCCACTGCGACTGGAGACTGCGAGTCACGTGACTCAATTCAGCCAATCCGATGTGTGCACGATGAGCGCTACGGAAGCGCTTACGCCATATGCGTACGAGAGCATCCCTAAAATTGCCTCTGTCATACAACCAGGAAGAAGGTGGGATAGCCCTACAAAGCTAACATCCCCAATCTTTCTGCATACTTTCTCCGAAAATAATGGGGTCTTCCAGGTGGAAGGTGGCAGCGGCGGCTTTTCTCGCTATATTGGGCTCTTTATTACCTGTCGACGCAGATGAACATGAACACACGGTAAGACGGCGTTTTTTAGAGGCCGATTGAAAAAGGGGAGCCTTGAAAATAATGGACGTTTGTGCTCTGTGCAACCTGCTAGCTGTAGCTGCGACGGCTAGCTGCATACAAGAAAACATAATTACAGACCCGACAGAGTGCATGGCTTGGCCTGATGTGTTATTTATCGATACTTGGCGAGCTATCAAACAGATAGACCTTCAATTAGCTAGCTAACTTGTCACCACTGATCGGCCTAAGTGCTTATGGCTAACGTTTGCATGCTAGCATGTTAGCACGTCTTCCACACTGGTCTTCACAAGCTTCCCTTGAGCACCGGCGGAAACTGCGCTCAAGTTAGGCTAGCTAGCTAGCGTTAGTTAGTTCAACAAAATCAAAACTACTTGCACAATGAACGTGTACAGCTTTTAGCCTCAAGACAATCCAGACAAACAGGATGTTTGTGTGGTGACTGCGATGGTTGTTATATCAGTCAACGTTACATTATGCAGAAACACCGGTTAAACGTAGGGCCTCTCGGTATTTCTTGTGTCTTCCTCGCTTTTATTAGACCCAGACGCCCTAAATACAACTGAATAACAAGTTAATAACGTGTATTACAATCGCACAATGCAGCAGTCTTATGCGTGAAAGCTTTTAAATGAGTGAAAACAGATAGCTATAGCTTTGAAGTTAACTTCCTTGACTGCAAACATGGTCATCGTAAACCACTTTTTAAAAGTGTCACACTCACGGAGCGATACGTGTTACATTTTCTTATGTTTGCATGAATTTGAATGCTAGTTAGTTTCAATGGAAATGTGATGATAACGTTACGTTACTTTCTTTTAACCCCAGTGTCTAAATCAAATGTGTCTGGGGCTGTTTTGTTACTAATATGAGGGTGAACATGTGTTGAAAAAGTAATGTATAAGTCACAGACATGTTCTTGTGAAATGTTGAATATCTCGAATATAAAACCAGTAGGACTAGAAGAACTGGTGAAGCATTCCTGGACTTCACAAAAAGAGTCCTTGTGTTTCCTTTGCAGTACACAGATAAGGAGGAGGTCGTTTTATGGATGAACACAGTGGGGCCTTACCACAACCGACAGGAGACATACAAGTATTTCTCTTTGCCCTTCTGCGCGGGCTCCAAGAAGACCATCAGTCATTACCATGAAACGCTTGGAGAGGCTCTGCAGGGAGTGGAGCTGGAATTCAGCGGCCTGGACATCAAGTTCAAAGGTATTCTGCTGTTACGACAACTTTCACCTGTTGAGTTAACTGATGAGAGCATTGAAATCGTAAAGTGTGTCACTTGTCTCTGCATCTGTGGGTCTATTCTTTTCCACACTTTATATTCTAACAAAAATAATGTGCTATTTATGATCCCTGTAGATGAGGTCATGCAGACAACATACTGTGAAATTGACCTGGACAAAGCCAAACGGGATGCCTTTGTCTATGCTATAAAGAATCACTACTGGTACCAAATGTACATAGACGACCTGCCCATCTGGGGTAAGTGATACTTACTCATACTTTAAAAAAAAACTAAAAAAACTGCCTGTTGGCTTGACAGACCTCTAAGAAATTGCCAGATACTGTGAGTTGTCCTGGGGTAATACTGTAGTATTTTGTAACTCTGTCTATCTGTTTCTATCATTCTGTCTGTTATGAGTTACTTATTTACTTATTAGCTCATTAGCCTTCTACAAAGGTTTGCGTTGACACTGGCTTCTTGTGTATCAGTGTGTTTATCTTGATATCAGATCATTTAAACCAGCTGTTATTCATTGGTGGACGTGTCTATTCATCATTTGCCAACCTACCAGGGGTGTAACAATACACTTAGGCCTATATCTCGTATGAAATGGCTCACTGAAAGCCACTCACCTCAGTACGTGTTGTGACTCTTAACAGTTCTGCATGTTATTTTGTTCAGAAGCCGTTGAACAAGGAGGTGCTCTGGTTGATTAGCTGCTGTCTTCAGTTACTGTCATCTTGTCTGGGTGTTTTTGTTGTTGTTGTTGTTATATTGTAGTGAGCTGTATTATATATTGTGATATATGCTGCTGAGAAGCCACTCTAAACAGATCAGATCAAATTTACTGTTTATACTCATATTTTCATAAACTGAAATGCTAGAATTGCTTTAAAATATAGTTGTGATGCACATTGTAGGATATTGGTCATCTCTGCTCTACTGAAAATATTTTGATATATGAAACCAGCTTGACATAACAAATCAAACCTTGGATTTTGTTGCTAAATACACCTCTACAACATATAATATTGGTGCATTCACATGTGGAAAAGAACCTTTTATTCTAACATTGACTGGGAAGTGCTCCATTGTTCTGTGCTTGATTGATATATTATATTTGATGATTAAAAAAACACATAACACTGCACGGCAGTCATTACACGTTAAAAATGAGAGGATAAAAACACAATACAGCTTATTTCCATTGTGGTCCTCGAACACACCACAAGATAGAGCAACAAGACAACAAGTGCAGACAATGCAATCAACATATAAATAGCAGGCGGCGGGATAGCTATGTCAGCATGCTCTTGTTTTCTTGGTCATAAAAAGTTAAACATTGAATATGCTACATGGTACTTCTGTAGCAGTGTCTTTAAAGTCGCTACAGACAACTTTTCAGACAAGGATCACACTACCAGCCAGCAACAAACATAAATGTTTAATTCTTTTTATACAATGAGAAACGAACCGTTTGTTGCTGCTTTGGACAGCAGACTGGCTGCTATCGGTAGCCGTGATGCTAAAAGGCTAATGCTCGTCAGCAGCAGCAGGTAACATATTATCAACAGCCTCAGCTGTAAAACACAGACTGACCGCAGACCTGACATGAATACATACTACACCGCGGGACCTACGAGGAAGCCCGGACTTTCTGGCTGGTCCTGGTTTTCTTGTAGCCCCGGTTTGTTGGTGTTAGCTGTTAGCAACAGGCTATCGCTAGCTGCTACTGTGCCAAGCATAAACAATCACATAAACTTGAAACCCCGATCTCGGTGCTACAATAAAGGCAGAATAAAACACCTGGTAGAATTAATAAGTATGTATGTTTTACCATGTGTACTCTAGTAGAAAGAATTGCAACTTAATGTCTGTTTATACAATCTATGACTCTTCTCAAGTCTGGAGCTTGTGACGTAAAGCGAGCGTTCATTTTCCCGGGAGTTTGTACCCGGTGGCAGACAGTAGGGCTGCACAATATGTTTTTTTTTAATCGTCATCACAATATCAACTTTAGCAATAAACACATCGCGAAAGACTGCGACATATCGCAAAAGACACTCAGGGATTTTTTTGAGTTAATTGAAAGAGAGTATCGGTAGAAAACTGCTCTTTAAAATGTAATTATCATACTTAATTTTTTTAAATGGTGCCTTTTGTGTTCAGTTCAATGTTCAATTTGTTCAATAAAATGTCAGAAATAACTTATTTTCAGTTTTTTAAAATTCAACAAGCAATTTGTTGTATTTTAGCAGAATACTGAAAGCAGCAGAAAGGCTGATCTGACTGTTTATTTATCGCATGTAATATCGTTATCGCAATATTCAACAATGTAATCACATATTTTCCTCATATCATGCAGCCCTAGCAGACAGTAAAAGCGAGGGCTTATTGGAAACCAGTCTAAATGCAGATGGTGTCATTGGTCTATAGCAATTATATTGTGCAATCAAACATTTACTTCACAATGATAATTTAAAGCACAAAAGTTGTCTATTGGCACTTTAAAGCCACAGTTTTTAATATGCCAAGAGCACATTAACGACCGACTGTCACTACAGGCTGCTGTAACTCTAACCAGCTGTCAGCGTGATCACTTACATACGTGTAATAGTTTGTACAATGGTGCCACTCCTACGGCTGCTCAAACATAACACTGTTAGCTGATGATGTTGGTAGTGGGTGGGGCACTGGCATTTACTAAGACAATTCTCCATGTTGTATGTTACACACTCACGTCTTAATCAGAATAAATAAATATAGACTTTAACCTCGTGTCCGGTTTGCTGGCGTGGTAACTGAAGCGACGTGCTTCTCATGTCTGAGATGATGATGTTTGGTTTGGATTATTCACAGAACGCCTGCAGCAGCAGCTGATCTGTAGGTAATCACTTTCTGACCACAACATATTTGCAGCACTACAGAGTCTTAAGTGACATTCAGCTCTCCTGCCCAAGGCTGGTAAACTAGACTAAAAACATTTGCCTGCCAAGATTAATTTGTTATACAGAATAATGTGCATTTTCCATAGAAGTCTATAATACCTGAGGAGCAGATAGCAGCTACATATTTATAGCTTTATGGAAATCTTGATTAGTGAAACTCTTTTTTTTTCCTAGTGGCCTCACATCTGCTACACAGTATGTGTTGCCACAGTGGAATAGCATTGGATTTCTGTATTAACATTAAATCTGTCATGTACTTGTGCAGTGGAGAATAAGAAGATAAATATGCCTTTTTTTTTTAAGACCTAGAACAACGGGCAGCCAGTTGGGAGTTGATTCAGAGTGATTGTTCTGCATCAAAGTGATTTGCTCAGTCAGAGATTGTTTACGGTGGCCAGCAGGGACAAACTCTGATAACAGCTGAAGCCTAAAGACCGAATGTATCAGATGAATACAAATTATGATGTTTCAAAGTTAATGAGCAGCAGTGTAGCAAATGGGGGATTTTCATGTATGATAAATGTCTCAGAAAATATGGTATCACAGTATATGGTATTACATTATTATGATGATTATTATTGTTGTTATTATATGTTACAATGACCCTTAAATTAATGGGTTTTCTTTGGTTGAACAAATTAAATATTTTAATTGAAACATGAAGCCATTTTTAAAGAAATGGAAGTATGTGAAAAAGTCTCCCATTATGTTTTTCAATACTGTAGATAAGCATATGCATGTTATACTGTGAAACCAGTATACCACTGCAGTGCGAGTAGGAAGTGACCTTTTATTTGGCATTTACACTTTTATTATTATTAATGTTATACAACCGAAGGCTCTGTGTTTACACCTGTCCATTTGACCAGATCTCTAATTCAAAGCATGTCAATTTTTTTTAAAGGTATTGTTGGTGAGGCAGATGAAAACGGAGAGGATCATTACCTGTGGACGTACAAGAAACTGGAGATCGGCTTCAATGGCAACAGAATTGTTGATGTAAATCTGACCAGTGAAGGCAAAGTCAGACTCGTGCCAAACACAAGAATCGCAATGTCTTACTCTGTGAGTTCTGAATGATCCACTCAGTGGTCCTTTCTATATCCTTATAATTATTTTACGTCTGTGGTCTAATCTCACGGGGCTCGGGTCATGTAAACGTGTTAATGTAAAGTTAATATGTTAATATGTAAACGTTTCCTATCGCAGGTGAGGTGGAAGAAGTCCGATGTGAAGTTTGAAGACCGGTTCGACAAGTACCTGGATCCGTCCTTCTTTCAGCACAGGGTGAGTTGAATATTATACGTTTGGTTTTCGGAGATTTGTGCTTCATCATGAAAGCCAAGAACGGCAGAATTTGAAAATACAGCCCTGCTCCTGCAGCTCTCCCCTCTCTGTCTTAAGCCACTCCCACTAGACGAGCACGGGCATACGCACGCGCTTCATACAGTCACCTGTGCTGTCCTTCATTTCAAACATCCTGGTCTTCTATCTAACTCTGAGAGTTACCGTCCTATTTTTCTTTGCAAACTTGTGGACCCTTTGAGATGACATGCTGTGATTCGAGGC
>JAOVVB010239459.1:0-22367 GCA_028570985.1 Heterobranchus longifilis | reverse complement strand
AAAAAGTGAGATTTCCATGTATTTAAAAAAAAAAAAAAAAAAAAGCAGGTCTAGGTGCTATATAAATACTGTCAAAGTATCAAAACGCTCAATCCACAGATAAATGCACACAGCCTGTGCCTTTAAACGAGCTTCCAGGACATCCCCAAGTTTGTGATGTCACAACTACACTATATTTAGGTAGAAAGTAGTTACAATGCAGTTACTGTCATTCCCCGGCTGCAATGATGGTACAGAGACGCAGAGAGCGCAGATGCGGAAGACCCAGAAACGCTGACCAATCAGAGCAGACTGGGCTCTTTTTCAGGAAGGGGGCATAAAGAGACAGGTGGTAAAGCGGAGCGTTTCAGACAGAGGGTGAATACAGGTATATTCAGACTGACAGTATGAGAAAAATGTGGGTTTTTTTAACATTAAAACATGTTAACATGTTCAAATAGAAACCCACAATACAAGTATGAATCAGAAAATAGGCATAACATGTAACCTTTAATACATTATTTTGGCTCTCTATTGTAGTTTTATATTTTCTTTGACTTAAATCCTTCTGTATTACCTGCATCTACTCTTCTTGTAAACATATTCACATAACATGAACACAAAGTGATACAAATAAAGACGAACTACGACTGCAAGTAGAGGCCATGAAACTTTTCACACAATAGAAAAAGTGAGAACCTCTTGTGACTTCTGTAATTAAATCAACAGGAGTTTCTCTTGGTGACATTGTTGCAGAGACATGCTGACTCCTATTTTAGTTTCCACTGACAAACAACACACAAGGACAAAAAGACCTTGCATCCTGTGCAAAGAGACGGTGCATGTCACACCATGGAAAGCACATGAAACACACTGCTGCACTCCACTCGATAAACAGATTAAAGACTGTAGATCCGTTTCGGCTTTGGGTGAAATTGTGAATAATTTGAAATGATACCAGTTAATGAGCAGGAAGTTACATAGGATATAATGAGGTGCACAGAATATGTTTTTCAGTGTTGAAGGTGTCGCATACTGAATACGAAACAGGTGACAGGTTCAGGGTTCCTACACATTTTCCATTTCAAAATTCCATGCAAATTTCCCCGACTTCTCGATAGATTTTTCAGGCCATATTTGACATCCGAGTACAAATAGCTATGTTTATTATGTGGCCTGCGCTCTCTCATGTCCATGGGTGCGTTTTTGGACGCGAGGGGTCGAGCTGCTTCCCAGCATTGGACACTTGATGGGCGTGTCTGTATCCTATCACAGTTTAGTTTATAGAAAGGACAGTGTGCACGGACATTAATCAATTACATGAGAAGATGGGTGCACCAGATTTAGCAAGAAGCTAATTTCCATCTGTAGTCCCTAAACATCAAACTATACAATACACAATTATTCAATACACAATGTCAAGAGCAGTATGAAAAAAACAATAAATACACATATTATGCACATTAAGTACCCTAAAATGTGTTATAAAATACAGAATAGGTACACAGTAAAGTGCTAGGGTTGATGTGACGTAAATGTCGTCCTCTAGCTAGCTAACTAGAGGATGGCTGGCTAGTTAGCTAGCTTGGTAATTCTGCCACACTGGTTACAGAAAATGATCTGGCGATAGCAATGTGCTTTCCTACGCTGTGACAAGTTTGTGTGGTGAAGCATTAAGTTGTTACATTTTACTCATTTACTCGGGCTCTTGATGCTTCGTACTCAACTGCTTGTTTGGTCGATAAAAGACTCAGTGAGTCTACGACTTGTCGCAAGTCTGTTTATATACTATGGCAACAATATACATACAAATAGCCGCCCTCTGACCATCCTGCTATGTTGATTTGAATGGGAATGCCCATTCTACTATCATTCTATTTCTATGGGCCAGACAATTTATTTGGCTTTAGCAGTTGTCAGGGAACCAGGTCTTCCTAAAATATCATGCCTTTGCCATGTACTTACATACTGTGATTCATTTCTGTATTGTTGATAAGTTAAGTTAGATACATTTAACTCCAGGTGATGCAACAGAATATGCGTTTGTCAGATGTGATGAAGAAACTAGTTTGAATCAATCCAGGTATCACCAGACTGATGCAAAGGTGAATATTTTAACATAACATCCATAAAAAACAAACAAACACCCCAACTCATATTCCATCCTGCAGCCAAGCGGAGCATATCAGCAGCACAAGCCATGTTGCTTCAGCTATGGGAGCGAGGGGAGGGGGGGGGAAACCCTGGGGAAAACATCTACAGAGGTTTGGGAGGCCCTGAGGGGCCAAGTCATCAGCCAGGCATGTGAGGAGGTGGAGAGGGACAATCGCAGACAAGGGATGTGTGTCTATGTCTGTGTAGCAGAACAGGACTGATATTTTTGACATTTAGTTTTGAGGATATAATATGGTCTCATGGCTGATTATTATTTTATGAAAGCTATCAGCAGATAAGATGTCCGTAATAAATTCAGGAAGCCTAGAAACATCAACACCATATTTGTAGACTAACTGCGATAGCTGGACTGATTTATGATCCGAAGGCAAGCTGCGCTAATATTTAAAAAATACTGTATGTGCAATTGCAAATATGATAATGGATTATCTCTATAAATGAATTATAGCTCATTGCTTCTCTGCAGATAGTTTTATTTCACTTCCTCCTCCTCTCTGTCTCACCCTAACATTTTTACATGTTGGATATGGTAAAAATTAGAGACCATCATGTGATGGGATCACACCAGCTGCTTCCTACCCCCCTACTTCTGGAGCCCTTGCTCCGAACACACCCATCTTCGAACTCTGCCTTCATTTTGATCTCAACTACACATCTGTAAAGTTTCGTGCACGGTTGTGATGCTAACGCTATCGAAATCTGTCCGCAGACGGAACATTCCCTGAACGTTCTCTAAAGGTTCTATAGATGGGGCACTGATATTATCTCAGCTATTTCACCGTTTTTATAGGCCACAGCAAATACATATTTATAATGTATATTTTTCTCTATGACAATGACAATAAAGGAATTGTATTCTATCATATAAGCCTGTTAATTCACACATTCAGTGATTTTTTTGCAGCTGTTCTTCCTGCATTTGGCAGCTGCAACAGTGTTGCTTTTAGCATGGATTATATCAGAATCAGAATCAGAATATCAGAATATATATATATATATAATAGATTATATGTTTAACTTCTTCATATTTGTCTAACATTATAGTTTGCTCTGCTGCCATTAGACTTGTCCATGTTTACGATTGGTCATATGCTGCAAACATATGTGAACGTGCTCACAACTAGACTGGGAAACTGCGCCCAAGTCTTAGGGAAAACACTGCTGCTTATTCTGGCATCATGTTGGCGACATTCTTATGAAAACAAAAAATGCATGTAACCACAACAGGCAATATCAAGATTAAAAAGAGACTTGGTGCGCTGGGAAAGATCCTGTGTTGGCAAAAACATGATATCAGCCACTAAGTGTCAGCTAATGCGAATATGATCAGCTAATGCTAATATGATCGATATTATGATCTATATTATGTAGTTTGATAGCATATCAAGGAAACCTAATCTTTTTTTATCCTTTGTGTCTAAAATGTCAGTTCTAATATCCCAGGTATAAATATAGGCATAAATATAGTTTAACAGCTGTCTTCTCCATAATTAGAACATTTAAAATAGCTGAAGATAAAACAGCAGTTGTGCTAGTTTCAGCACGTGTGTTAAGTGTTAAAAACAATACTCTGGTGCCACATCTGTTGATACTGTACGTCACTGTGTTGGCTTTGTGAACAATCTGATGTCCCAGCTGTGACGCGTGCTGATTTGGGGCGTGCGCACGTCTCCATTCAGCGTGTACGACAGAACGGTCCATTGCTCCAGGCATGGAAGGTCATTTAAAGGCCAGACATCCAGACCTCTCTTCTCCTCTCCTCTCCTCCCTCCTCTCCCCCTCTCTCCTGCCTGAGAGCCAGAGATAAACCTACACATGCCAGCCACACAGGACCAATAGTCATGATTTATCGGAAGCCATTTGGTACCTGAACGCCTATGAAATTGTAATGAACTTGATTATGCTTTTAATGAAGTGTGAGAGGTTCCTCAGAAGCGATTATAGCCATGCTCCGGCTCACAGCTAGGGGCTGTGGAGGGGAAAGGAGGAGGGAGGAAGAGGCAAAGGGAGGTGTGGAGGACTGTCACAAACAATGAAGACTTTGTAGAATAGTGTAGGGTGAGCAGAGGTGCCGACACAAATGCCACGCTTCTTTGGAATAGATTACAGGGGCGTTTTACTGTATATGTGAGGTGACTTGACCCGACCAACCCCATTTCAGTTCCTCCCTGCTAAGGGATTTTCCTTCAAAGCTGCATGCTGACGCGGTACATTAGATTCAACAGCCTGCAAGTCTCATAGGTCATATTTTGCATACATATTAGACAGTTGAGGATGATTCTAACCTTTCCATGTACAGGGTGCTCCCACTCAGATGGGGAAACATTATTGTTCGGTAATTTCACACACAAATCTCCACTCTCCCATGCTGCTGCTTCTTTAAATACCACATGATGAGTTAAGTGGCTGCTAAAAGGGCAGACTGACAGTCCAGAAGCAAACAGTGGCGTTTTGCTCACATTATTATTGTGCGCTAAGTGACAAATTGTAATGAGATACTTTATGGATGCACATAAGGAATTCCCTTCTCGCTCTCATTTACAAAGGTCAGAGATCAGGATTAGTTTTAAAATACAACCAGTAAGGCTGTCGCAGTGAAGGGATTTCTGCTGTGGTGATTTAGTGCAATATGCGGTATTATTGCATGTCTACATATGGTATGTTTGTAGTATGAGTGCACAACTATGGTAAATATGGCAGATTAAAATTTAACCAGGAAGTTAAAAAGTCTGAAAAACTATCATAGATGTTTAGAACGACCATTATGGTGAAACCCTTGGCCTTCATTTTCTCTCTTCAAATGAGTTTCGCTTAATCTTGAGGTTTGATTAATCCTCCAACTTCATGTCGCCAACTTCTCCGATCTCAGCAATTAACTTATTGAGTATTAGGGTTGGGCGATTGGACGACTATCAGCTGAGTACACCGCTGGTTCTTTGTTTTGGGGGGATTTCTGATAATTTTATTTTGCTAATTTAATGGTGTGCCTTTGAAGAATCACGGGAAACACAGGACTTTCACCCAGGAGACCAGGGTTTGTGTCCCGTTTGAAAATAAAATAAGAAAAGTTATTTTTAACCTAACGTAACAACCAGAAATATGCAAAATTCCGCATCATGTGACGTGCCGCGTCATGTGATGCACAGAAGTAATTTCATGTCTCAAATATACTAATTTTAACCCAAACCACAACCTTTTTTCTAATCCTACCAAGTTGTTTTGTTGTCTAAACCTAAACCTACCACCGCAACGTTTTAACAACGTCCGTTTTAACAACGTCCGTTTTAACAACGTTAACGGCATGTTTAAAACCGAAAATGTAACATTTAGGTATTTGTTAGAGAAAATAATTCTCTTGGTGTTGAAATATGTAATGCTAGTTACGGAGGTACATGTATGTGTCATCATGACCTTTGTTATCCAAAGGCCTCTCTGTCCTACTTCATTGTCTGTATGCAGCTATGTGGCTCCCAGAGTCTCGAGGTTAAGATAAGACATTTCTCTCCCGTCTCCAGCAGTCTGTTATTGTGGCTACATGTATGACGTGGGACGGACTGTATAAGAATGAAAGTGTTCAATTGTACTTCAAGCTTTTGGTATGAAACTCTTCTCTGATATCAGATATGTATTGTAGTAAACTTATATTCATGTAAATCAACAGAGGCCTATGGAGTTATTGTTATGAAGTTATTATTATGAAGTTATTATTTTATCCAAGTGAACATGGACCACAAGTACATGATTTTTCTCCATCAGTATTAGAGCGAAAAAATCTCATATGGGCTGTATTTACTCCAACTGCTAGGGGTAAACACTATGGGTCGTATTATAGATTAGGAACAAACGACAAATATGGTCGTATGGTTTGGAGGACTTGTTGCAATCACTGATTGTTGGGATGACGGTGGCTGGTTGGAAAATTTCAACATATTGCCCAACCCTTATGAGCATTATTGATAAAATGATGACTAAAACGACAAAAATGAGCCCAGAAGTATCCTTTTAATTATCTAAAATTTGAATCACTCAGTTGCAAGAGGCATTTTATTTGACAGTGTCAGTAGAAACTGACGAATCCAGATGTTTTATCAGTCTATTTGCACTGCACCACTTATGGTGATAATCACAGCTGATCCTGTGGGTACAGTCTGCTGCGGTAGCTGTCACTTTGTGTGTATCTGTCGCCATCACTGTCCACATGCTGAGGCTGTAACACTATCTGCAAGGTCTCGGAAGCTGTTAATCAACTCCTCTCTAATGTGTTGTTCACACCTTCTCTCTCTCTCTCCGACTTGGTGGATTTCTATCTTAGACAGGGCGCTTGGCTGGGCGATCGCTGTCGCTAATTTGTTGTGGCAATATTAATTAATGATCAGCCTGTCACAGCTGTTTATATTGAGACAGATTAGAAGTGGGAGAGATTAGACAAAGAAAACAATCTGCGAGAGGCTCAGTGGCTGACAGGGGTCACCTTCACGTGTCTGAAATCATATTCAATTTGCCGAGGCGGAGGCAGGGAAATTACTCCACTTGACCAGCCTGTATCCTTCTCTATCTGTGATGGTTCACATTTAGAGATAACTAAATCAATTCATTTTGAGCAGCAATAAACTAAAAGACAATTTACAGTTGCATTTGATCTCAGCTGATATGATGAAAAATGTAAATATTCTGTTGTATTTTATGTTTGTAATAACCATGAGACAAATACGCTGGCTTTTTCCTGCTTTCTCTCCTCAACGTCTCCTCTATTAAGCCTAATTTTCATTCTGCTCTGCCACTAAGCACATTTCCTTATTCAAATGGACCTTAATCCAAGGTGGCAGAGCGCAGCGTCCTGACCGCTGACCTCCGTACTGTCCTTCCACGTGGACCTGCTGACTCTGAGTCTTCCCACTGCAGCGCACAAGTCTCAGGCTCAGTTGACTTGGCAACAACGTAGTGCCATTGTGACGGCGAGGGGAGATTAAGTGGCCAATCAAGGCCCGAACAGTGGGGTAATCATTCCACTTGGTAAAATGGGTGTCAGGATTACTCACTTTCTCACTTCACTGTGCAGGCTTTAATAGGGCAAAGACATTTTCCGCTAAGTAGAGTGCTGTAGGTACGATTAAAGAACAGTTTCCTACTGACTGGTTAATAATAAAAACTAAAAGTTATGTTTTAGAGCCAAATGTAACCTTGAGGTCAGGGATTGTACAAACATTTTTTTTTTTTTTGCTGAAAGGATAATAGGCAAGTTTTTTGGGGAGGGCAGGGGAGTCATTTATTTTTTCTGTACCTCATATTTATATTTTATTTTATATTTCATATTTGTGAGATTAATTGTAAAAAAAAAGATTCAAATATCAAAATTATGGTTTTTCATGTGTGCCATAGAGGTATGTTTTGCTGCCATATGGAGATGATATGGAGTAGCAACCCTGTCTCCAAGAAATGAGTTTATATACTTCCAATTTGCAACAAATATGTTTTAGAAGAAACATTTTCTATATAATGAGGAAATGGTGTGACTGTAATTAACATTTTGACAGATACTAAACGTATCAGTAAAATATTCACTAACAAAGCTTAGTTTTTTTCCCCACCAAAATATCTGATCCTGCAATACAATATCCACTCTTAGCGGCTACACCATTATTATATATTTTTTAATGTTTAGACACTAACCTCAGCCAAAGTGCTTTTGTTGCCTAAACTTAAGCCCTTTTACACCAACATGGACCGTTAGAGTTCACGCACCTAATTTTGAACCGTTTTGGTTCAGAACCTGAAAAGTTGGTTCCCAGCTGGAAATTTGAAATAAAACACAGGTTTTCCTTCCTGTCATATTCTACAGGTTGGAAAGAGAGGATGGAGTCTTGCATGTAATAGTCTTCTACGTCTTCTTATCATGAATAGTTGCTGCATGCTTGTTTTTTATTTATATATATATATATATAATAGCTGTAATAACCGAACAAAAGCCAGCAGGTAATCAATGTTATCCGCCGTCTTGCTACTGTTTACTTCCGTTGTGAATTGTGTAATGCCCTCCATTGATGACACATCACTGATTACAATGGGCTGGTTTGCTAAATAGCACCAAGGTTACAAGAATCCTGAATGACTTCCGTGTGGTACATAAATAAAGCACTTTATTCAATTGAACAAAATGCTGTGAACATAACTGCAATTGAAGAGAAGGGGAGGGCCCAAAGAAAATATAAATAATGCTGATGAGGATTTAGCTTTTTTATAAAATAAAAAAAAAAAAAAAAAATAAAATAAAATAAAATAAAATAAAAATATTCAGTGCCCCTCCCCAGGCCAATCATCCCTTAGAGAATTGGCTTGGTGGCCAGAAGGCTGCTAATAAAAATATCTCCCTTTCCTGAACTCCTACTGAAGATGTGCTGTTGAGCAAGACTCCCAATAGCACTAAGAGAGGTGCTATATGACTGTGGTTGTACTGGGTATCTCTCATCAATGAATAAGTGGAGTGAAGTCAGTGTAAGGCAAGATATCTCTGCAGAATGCATTCTCATTTGATTTCCCCGGATAAATAAAGGTTAAATGAAGGAATAAAAAATTAAAGTCCTTGCTGGAAGATAAATAGCTCTTTAATGTCAAGCAGACTGTGGCCCAGTGCCTCATTTCAGGTATGATTGTTAAAAGTCAATTCCCATAGACATGAGCGTAGGAGGGATGGAGAAAAGTACAGGCTATATTCCTGCAGGGAAGAGTCTATTGCATGTGTGGATGTGCACTAGTATGCTTGTCTTGTCACTCTCGTTGTATTATTCCTCAGTATATGTATGTGAAGCAGAATACAGCATCATGCAGTTCCCGTGAGTTTAAATATTTCATTGGGGGGATGAATTCCTGAGCTACCAGCCTTCCTGTTCAGCTCAGCCCAAGTTTGAAGGACTAATGCAACTCCTCTGCTTATGTTCCACTCTGTTGAGTTAATGCAATATCCTCATATTACTGTCCTGTCTTCCCCTACCTACTTTCATTGCCCCCCATCAATATATAGTGTTGGATCCCTTTCCTCTTCTGTGCATCCCCACTTATTTTTACAAGGAGGAAGTAGCAGTGTTGTCCCAACCCTGTGCTTTACCTCTGACCCTGTGTTAGACGTTAGCTGGTGTTTTTTGTTAAAGTAAACAAATCAATTGAGAGATTGTGTATGAAAGCTCTCCACTATAGGGCTGTCAAAGAATATTCTAAATTTGAATATATATTCGAATTGTAAATAAAAACAGAGTGTAAAAAGCAGCACCCATTATGACTGTGACTGTCTGCCTCACGGTTAAGTTGCTGCTAATGGAAACTGCACATTTCCTCCTGATGCACCTTCACATTAAAAGCATTTCACTGGCGAAACACGAGTGGACCTTTATTATGAAGTAGTCACAGGAAATGCAATGTGTTTGTTAGTGAGCTTGACATGGACGACACGGAGAGCTAACTTGCGTCTGCAAAACAAAACAATGGACATTTTCTGCATTTTTTGACAGCAGATCAGTTTGAAATATTGCAGGGAGTAAAGGAACAAGAAGGAGCAGCGAGCTGTTAGATAAAGACCTGCAGGAGACACACTTTCACTTTTGCTCTCGCAGACACTGTGTTCAGCATGAAAATCACATCATGGTTGCTCACAGAATGATAGAAAAAGACCTGACTTCTTTATTAAAATAACAATAGTTTGTTTTGCTGCCCTCAGTATTCTAAGTATTATAACCGTATTTGCCCTTACCACCGGTAAATAGAGTGGTGGTTATGTCTCTCGTTGTATTAGTTTGCACTTTTATGGACACAATGTGCAAAAATACATATTTGAATCGGTTTGAACCTATGTGTTTTTTAGAAGGAATAATCAAACGTCATTTTTGGCCAATTTTGACAGCCCTAACACGTACATACACTAACCAGGAAGAATGCCCAACACAGCTTCTGTGTGAAATGTAGCTTAAAATATAAGACATCCTTATGCTTATTAAAATCAATTAAAACACTTTAGAAAACCCAGACAGCGCACTTTACACGAAATTACAAGTAATCCCTCGTTAAGTTTAAGAAAATGTCAACCCTAATATAAACCCATAGAGCTGATCAAAAGCTGCATATGTGGCTTGGTTCAAATCCCTTTGAGATTGACTTTCAGGCTCACTTTGACTTTACTCAGCCAACGTACCGCCTTTCTGAAGGAAACTAAAAAGGGATGAAAGTTGGCATCTGTCTGCCACGGAATCGAGATTCTGCGCCACACTCCGACAGCGGTGTTAAAACACCCGGGGACGAAGGCGAGGAATGAAACGATCACCATCTTTGACAATTTCTGCTGCAGATTCCAGAAGAGCTGCTTCATATGCAAACAGCGGCAGGATCCATAAATGATACACCTTGTATGTCTGAGGAAAGAGCAGTGTGGGTGTAGCACTAATGGAGCGCGCTTCTGACAGGCAGCTCCTTCACTTGTCTTATGAAAGCAACCTGCGGCAGAGGTGAATACAGTGGTGTGTGTGTGTTTGCAGAAACATGAAACATTTTACACCGTGAATCACTGCAGTTTGCCTACATACAGTACAATGTGTCTGGTCTCTCCTGTATTTTCAATTTTCTCCTGGAGCAAAACAGTTAAATGCTGGAGTAATCTTCATACTTCAGCAGTCACCACTTAACCGCATTCTTGTGACAGTGTTACTTTGAAAAATGACACTTAACCATCCCTTGTCTAACACCACACACTGTCACAGACAGATAGTGCTCATTTCAGCATAGTAAGTCACACTTCCCATGAAGCTTAGAGGCTGCAACCCCAACGATGATGTGTTGAATGCAGCTTAAGCACAACAAGGAAAATTAGTCCCTTAATCATCACTAGATAGACCCATTTTCCCCCATGCAGAAGTAGTCATGTTGTCCACAATCAAACTGAAAGAACTGGATTATTTTACGGCATGTTGCGGGCGACATCACTGACAGAGGAAGACAGTTTCCCGAGCCGAAAAACAGCCCGGTGGGAAAACTTGTCTGCATATTTCTATGAGAGCTGAGAGATGAAATTCGCTACATGCTTTTAATTAATGACATGGAGGAAGTGGATGGGAGAGGACGTGGGAAGAGCGACTACAGACAATCAACATAAATATCCTACAACAGGGTCTGAGGGGAACGTAGCAGCAGGCATCGGACTGCCAGCCAAGGGTCTGATTAATGACAGCTCTGTAGTCTGGAGGTGGTTTTATTCCAAGTCAAGCAGCCTCTCCCCGCAGCTCAGAGCGCCTCAAAAGTAGATTACTCCTCTACAGGCTCATTATAAATCAAACAGGAGACATTATCTCCAGGAATAGCTTTGCTTTATCTAAAACAAACATAGAAACGATTCTGTAAGAAATAGGTTAAAATGTATGAAAGGCAAACTTGATTGGTGAGTTTGCCTCTCTTATATTTAGTGATGGAAGTATTCAGATCCTTTATTTTGCATTAGGGCTGCAGCTAACACTTATTTTCATTGTAGATTAATCTGTCAGTTATTTTCCTGATTAATCGATTAGTTGCTTGGTCTATAAAATTTCACAAAAGAAATAATCAGTTTACTGTCACAGAGGAATAAAGAAACCAGAAAATATTCATATTTAAGAAGCTGGAATCAGAGAATGTTGACTTTCTTAAGAAACTACTCAAACAGATTAATCGATTATCAAAATAGTTGGTGATTAATTTAATAGTTGACAACTAATGGATGAATCTTTGCAGCTTGTAATGCCACTATGTACAATACTCTGTTAGTCTGTCTGTTCTGCATTCAAAATTATAATTGAGTAAAAGTACAGAGGTATTATAAGCAAAATGTAGTGCCATAAGCGAAAATACTTGTTATCTGGGAAAGTAGTTATATTATATCATAATATATTATATTAATACTTTTGATTATTATTTCTGATGCATTAACATGTAAATCTACTTTCAATGTTGTACTTGCATGTGTACTCATGTTGTATTTTTAACAATATATTTATACTATTGGCTAGTTTATTCTATTATGATTAATCATTACTCTATAAATATATGTTTTGATCTACAAAGTAAGTAACTGTCAAATTAATGTAGTGACGTAAAAAGTACAATATTTACCTCTAAAATGTAGTGTTGAGTACAAGTGTTAAGTAGCATAAAATGGAGCTACACATCTAAAGTACAAGTACATACATGCAAATGTATACACTCTTACATTCCACCACTGCATACACTGCACAAATGACATATTCATAGTGATATACAAATATAAATAATAGTAACACAGAAAGCAGAATGTACAGTGTGAATGAACATTCATCAATCTCTTCAAAAAAGCCAAAAAAATGAGAAAGAGCAGTCCGTCATGCACACGGAAATGACATGCACGTCCAGAGACAATAAATTGCACAAGATGGAAGAGGCTGCTGTGATGGAGTCTTGGACGACGGGGTACATATTTAATCTTGGAACTGTTGTAATATTAATCTCATATGAATGCTGAAATTGTAAAGACCACTCTCCAAGCTATAAATCGGTATGAGATGACATTTGTGTCACATTCATTTGTTTTGCAGCTGTCTGCGTTGACGCTAGTGTTTGTGATTAGATTTGAAAGGAGCCGGCTGAATTTTGGCTGTGATGCACTGAAAGAAAAGACAATGAATAAACTATTTATGAATATATTCATGCCCTTGGTTCACTTGTTCTAACAGCACCACTGTTGGCAAAGATTTTTCATTGGTTATCGTTTTTCTCACTTTGTCCTCTGGCTGTAGTTAGAAAAATATTTCCTATAAAACTGTTTTGTCTTTCATACTGAAAGATGTGCTCTTATTTTGCAGAATATACACACACAGAAGAAGGTATTTCACTCGTGCAGATTGTAGTTTAGTTGCTGTGTTCAGTGAAATTAATTCAATTATAGTAGTCGTACGCCATTCACAGGTAAATCTTATGGGAGTGAATGTTAATTGTGTAACAAAAGGATTTTGATTTATTTCAAAGAAATCAATCTAATTTAACAATTACTGTGAAGCAGTCATCCTCTCTACAAAGCATGATTGATAATAATTGAAAAACAGAATGATTTGCTGCGTGTAAACAGAGCCGCTGTAAACACCTGCTGAGGATCTTCACTTCAACTTCATTTTAAATGTTGAAATTTGACCATGCAACACACAACTCCTCCTCATGTTGGATTATTGGTATTATGTGCAGATAACAGGGTTCCTACACCTTCTTAAATATCAAATTCAAGCACCTTTCCAGGCCCAATTCCCTCAAATTCAAGGACCCAGCACTGTATTGTTTGAGACACGGATCTTTAAAAAAAGTTGTTGTTTTTTTAATTGAATGAACTTCCATTTCTATATTCTTGCATAACATATATAAATTCAAGCACTTTCAATGACCCATGTCTATTTATGTCTATTTCCAAAAATGTTCAAGGCCTTGATTTTTTTCCCCTCAAATTTCAAGGACCCATGGGAAACATGTCCAGGGTTCAAGGACTCTTTAAAAGACTTTCCAGGCCCAATTCCCTCAAATTCAAGGACCCAACACGGCATATTTTGAGACATGGATCACGGTTAATTACTGTTACAACAAGTAAAAATAAATATCGAAATAACTTCAATTTCTATTCTTGCACAGAAATACATAAATTCAAGTACTTTCAATGACACATGCCTTGCACAAAATATATAAATTCAAGCACTTTCAATGATTCATATCTATTTGTCTATTTTCAAATAAATCAAAGCCATGATTTTTTTCCCCCTAATTCACAAACTTTCAAGGATTTCAAGGACCTGTGGCGAGAAAAAGAATAGAACCTGCACACTCTTATGCTCCGAATGAAAACATCTCAATTAAACATTCGGAGCATAAGAGTGTGCAGGTTCTATTCTTTTTCTCATGTACTCTGCCTAACCCAGCACCCGAAAAAGTGATGTGCGTATTTTTCCTACTTTTCAAGGACCCGTTGCGAATCATGAGATAAAGATTTTACAAACAGCGCTAAGCAGCAGCGAACAGAGTTAACACGGCGCCCTCTGTATGTCCATGGGACAGATGTGTATTACATGTTGGAGGTTTGAGATTTGTGAAAAGCTTCTGCAGCGTTTCATCTAAACCACTTCATCGTCCACAGCTCTGTTTTATTCTTCTTTTTGCTCACAAACCAAAACTCCCGCATGGTGTTTTTAACTCCAGCTGCTAAAACCTCATCATTACTCTTAAGATAACATCAGTCCTTGTCCTCTGATCCACTCTGCTTTGTCAGACATGTAATTGTCTCAATTAAACATCAGCGAACCTCGCTGGCATTGTTCTGAGGGGGCTTCACAATAAAAGCCTCCCACATGCAGGGAATGTTAAGCTGGTATCAACGGTAGCTTCATAAATTAACATCATCTCACTGCAGCAAACGAAAAGCGGAAAACAGGAAACAATGTCATCGACAATGCCATTTGTGTAACAGAATGACTTCTGGCAAATAATGATTAATGCAGTAATATTATACACAGAGGACTGGTGGATGGTTGAAAATGCAGGCGCGGCACACCGTCATGAGTCAGTGAATATAGCAGAAAAACTACATTCACATCATCAGCAGGAAACAACAATTTTGAACTTCCTGTAACATGTACAGTGTAGGGCTGTATTCTAAATTCAAATATATATTCGAATTGTAAAAGAAAACAGATATTTGATTCTGAAAATGAATATTTGATTGTGAAAAAAGCAGCACTGCGGCATTAAGTTACTGCTAATGCAAACCAAACATTTCCTGCTGCCGCACCTTCACATTAAAAGCATTTAACTGGCGACACACGAGTGGACCTTTATTATGAAGTAGTCACAGGAAATGTGTTTGTCAGTGAGTTTGACACAGACGGCTAACTTGTGTATGCAAAACAAAACAACGGACATTTTGGCATTTCTTGACAGCGGATCAGTTTGAAATATTGCAGGGAGTAATGGAACAAGAAGGAGCAGAAACAGCGAGCTGTTAGATGTTGGCTGCACACAAACTTCTCAATGAGGTAAAGTTAACTTTCACTTTCGCTCTTGCAGACGGTGTCCAGCATGAAAATCAGATCATGTTTGCTCACAGAATGATAGAAGAAGGCCAATTATTGCCTGACTTTATTAAAACGACAAGTTTGTTTTGCTGCCCTCAGTACTCTGACACCTGCAGGATTAAACAGTATTTGCTGCTACCACTGATAAATAGAGTGTCGCCAAACCAGCCAGGACTAAAATCTTAAGGACGGCCATTAAGTTTTATGGTGTAGTTATGATATTTTATTTAATTTGTAGGTGTGATCTTTTGAAAGGCATGTTTATGTTGAAATAAATACACCTATACAAGTAGTTATATCTCTCGTATTAATTTGCCCTTTTATGGACGTAATGGATTCTAATAGGTTCAAACCTGGGTGTTTTTTTATAAGGAATAATCGAACTTAATTTTTGCCCAATTTTGACAGCCCTAGTACAGTGTGTGTAATATTTTATATGATTCAATATTTTCCCTTTTTAATTTAATACTTGATCTCTGACCGAAAAAAATCCCAACTGAAGCACGAAAATGAAGAACAAAAGCTCAATACATTTTAATGTGCAGCTCACGCTGTGCTCACAGCCCCGTCTTTAACGTCGCTCTCGAGGCACTTACAATTATCTTTGCTCCTCTTAAGTCACAAAACTTGCAGTTTATGTTTATTGAGAAGCAGACGAAATTCAAGCAGTTTTTCCCAAAGCGAAACAAGTGTGTCTGTAACATTTCCTCTCCATTAACACTTATGTGTACGTACATTAAAGTTAGTTTTTTTTTGGCTCATTTCCCTCCTCATACATCCATTTTGCATTATTCATAGAACATTTCACATTTTTGGATTATGTTTGTTTTTTTTTGCATTTATGGGGCAGAGCCCTTAATTCAACCAGTAATTCGCATGATTAATTTGCTGCTCAAATTGAAGGAACAAAATAAATACTAGTATGAGAACTGCAGTGCTTTGCAGCTGCATTTAATGTGAAACAAAATGTTCAAAAAGGCTCTGAGGTTATGAAGAAGTCCTAAAAGAAAAGTATTTCAGAGAGAACTAATTCATCTTAACACCAGTGGCAGGCCTGGTCCTCCTGAACCTGAAATGAGTTGCTAGAAGCAAAGTGTAGGCAGAGAAACGCTGTCACACTTCAAACATAGACGAGTCGTACTTTCACTCCCGCCTAATTTAAATACTACATCCCAGAGAGCTCCTGCTTTGAACTTTCTCTACTTGTTTTCTCATATCTTGCTCATATCACCTGGCACTGAAATCCGTCTCTGCGGTTTGAAACAAACGAATTTTGTTCCAAGTCACATGTTCCTCATGAGCAGCCGGTCCATACAATATTAAATGAGAAATGCTGTGCGTATGCCAGTGGTTTAGGCTTGGAAAACATGTGAAACATCTGGCCAGATGTGCTGTACATCATTCATTAATTTGGGACTTAATCATTTTTGAAAGAGAGTGACCCAATTGCTTTCCGAGGTTGGACTGTGCAGGCAGGTGGACATTTATTGCCTGAACTGACGCCATGGGGTCAGAGCCGGGGACCACCAATCATTCATTTCGCTCCTTTAACCCCGGTACATCTCCAGGTGGATGTTTTCCTGCAGCTGCGCTCCTTTGTCAATGGGCACCAATTCCTGTTCTTCCTCCACAGCCGTAGCCAAAAGTTGCACTTCTCTCCTTTCTCGTCTTCGGTTTTCCCTACGGAGCTTCACCCCAGTTTCACCGATGTCCTGAAGTAGCCGCAGTGTTAATGTAGTGATTAGAGGAGTCATGATTCTCCAAATCCATGATTCAATTTTAAGGTCATGATTCGATTCAATTTTTTGATTGAAACATGTTTTTTGGGGGGGTTTCCGCACTGACAGCAATGCCATTGTTAGACTATCGAGTCTTGATTCATAAAGATCAGCAGATTGTTGGTTTTATGCTCTGACACACCTGTTTCGAATGTTATCACACAATTGAATGGCCATTATCAGTGTTTATCAGCCTCATAGATATGGGTTAGTAGGGGTCTGCTGACCCTGCTAGAAGGTCCAGAAGGCTGCCATCATCCCATTGAATGTAGGTCACATGTTAGTTAGGTTTCACTTTCTGTTTACTACATTTCCCTGAGTTTCTTTACGGTTGGGCACCGAAAATACGCCAGTAGGTTTAGGAAAAGACATCTATATTTCTGTGACTTTTGTTAGGTTTAGGCACAGAAAACCGGGTGCCTGAAAACTGTCATTTACATTTTCAAATTCTTTTAAAAAAAAGATAGGCTAGGAATGTACCACACTAAGGCCATACATGTACAGTCAAATTTAAATAATCTATTTAAATCGGCAATCCTGCTTTTGAACGCTCATTTCGATCGGCTTGTGATTTAGAACTGAAATTGTGACACCCGTCTGTTGTGCTGATGAAGTCCCGATCAAGCCGACTTCCACTGGGTAGATGATGGTGGTCAAGCCTGCCTCCCTGCACTCGGCTGCCAGCTCTGAATATTTCATCATCTTGCACTCGTGGGCAGCCTGCACTCCTCGATGAGAAGTCCGGTCTTGGCAGCAGCGGACCAGAACATTACTGTACATCTGGCCAGAGTGATTTGGTGGTGATCGCTGACGGGAACTGCAGCTGTACACCGAGGCAGACCCTCATGTTCCGTTCCTTGCCTGGAGAAAGGAGTCTGACGAGAGGTGTTCTCATCAGCTGTGGCATGGTTGTTGTTTGTGATGTTGCTTCCTCAGGACCTGGCCATGCTGCCATCTGTAGCGCCCCTGGGTGAGCGCAGTCATGCACCCTGACAGGATGTGTTGGAGGCTATCGTTGGTGGCATCGCAGAGGGGGCAGCCCTCCTCGTTGCAGAACCATTTTTTTTTGTCAATGACAGGTCTTGCATCAGTGTAGTGTTGTCACAATATAAAATGTTGACTTTGATACTCAATATCTTATATCATGAACACAATGTCCAATATACTGTTGCAAATGAAACCCACAGAGTGTACAAAATACATGTACAATGAAAACTTAATGTGTTTTTTTTAATTTCATACATATCAGGGCACATTGCTTGTATATGGTTGTTTTTATTGAGTCAAATGTCAATATGTTATGCATTATAGACCTGGCCTATACAATGCCCATGTATTATTCTATGAAAACAACAAACCATTATATTACCAAGAGGCCATTTCCACTCCAACGTTACTGCAGCAACCAAAGCACTGCTTTCTTTTTCAGGTTTATGATAATTATGTGTCAGTAACTTGAGTTGTTGACTGAATATATGGACTATATGTACTGTAATCATTGTTCTATATGTACTATAATTATGAACTGCATCTCTAAGGCAACAAGACTTCAATAGTATGATTTTCTGTTGTTGTAAATAATTACAAAATGGCTATCATAAATGTGTTCTTTTTTTTAGTTTTGGGGGTTAAGGTTATGTTAAACATGAAATACTTAATTATGTTGTTTACTGTTGTTTACTGAGAGTCTGATTTATATATCTGCTGGGTATTCTTGTTTTGTTTTCATACTAATATTTTATAAATAACATCTAATCTGAACATTATACAAATTAGGGTGAATTAAAATTTAGAAAAACAACATCATTAAAAAGTTTGTGATTCATTCTCCTTATGTCATGGTACTAATCTATTATCTATTAAATTGATGAATTGCTAGGAATTTGCACCTTAATGTTGATGAATCTGTACATAATTTGGAGATTCACACGAACAGCCGAAATTAAATTTTGCTCAAATAACAATAAAAGTCTGAACTTATTGTATCTGACCACTTTGACCTTCATTACCTCCGCCAATGTTTCGGTGCGGTGTGTTTGTCTGTCAGCGGGTTTACGGAAAAATACTGCCCTGATTTTCATGAAAGTTGGTGGAAGGGCATGGGCCAAGGAAGAACCCATTACATTTTGGAGCGGATCCGAATCACGGGGCGGACACAGGAATTATTTTTCACTTTAGTTAACGTTTCAAGAAGGCATGACCTTGGCGGAGGTCTGTCTGTTTTCATTATTAAAATGCTTGCTTCTACGCAACCACTGGTCAAACGATCTTATTCACTATCATTCTGATTGTTCATATTTGTATTAACCACAGCAGCAGCAGTCTATTTTTTTTCAGTCATTTGTTCAATACACAGTAGAAAAGACTTGAAAGGAAAGTTTGTGTCAGCGGATACCTGATCTGTCTGTCACATCTTTGACTGTGACTGTGACTGTTTGATTGTGTGTGCCTTCTACCTGCATCAACTCTTTCTGAAACAAGGTGAGGAACTCATGACACGATCCTTTCTCTCAAGCTGAAAGATTTTGTTTGACGGTGACGGGAGATGTTGCCCCACTTTCTGCTTAGCCCCCCTTGGGAACGGTCCTCACTCTTCCTTCCTCGCGTGGTTGAAAACAAGAGAGCCAGGCGCAGTGAAACAACTGCACTAAATACAGCCCTGCAGTTACCATAGAAACCAGCGCTGGTGCATCCCTGACTAGTCCTACTGTATTTCATTTTGCACTTGACCCAGAAAAACACTGGGAGGTTGATGTTTAGTTTCTTCCCAGTCAAACTTTTCAGACTATAGGTGATATAACAGGCAGGAACAAAGAGCTACAGTGTGAATGAGGAATAAGCAAAAACCTGACACTCTCTAAAGGAAACAAAAGGGAAAACATGCAGGGGTGTGAAAAAGATAGAGAGGTAAAAAAACGTGCACACAAGTGATGAAGCCAAAGGCGCCTCAGATCAGGCAGAGTGAATTTACAGTGACAACAAAATAGAGTGCCGCTGTAAGGCTGGCCATAGCTAAACTGGACGAGGCAGCACATGATCGCTTTCGAAATATATCAAGTCCTACGTGTGCTGACACCTTTCCGAAGATAAAGGATGTGCGACACAGATTTTTTTTTCTTTTAGGAGTAGTGTAGCAGTGCTGTTATTTAAGTTATATAATGCAAGGTGCTGCACTGCATCAAAAAGCACTGTATTAAAGACAGCACTTACCATGTCTTTAAAAATTCAGACATAGATTACATTAAAGTCAGTGTCCTCCAACTCCCTATATTACATTATGTGTCAGGAGCCATAAGTTAATCATCAGAAAGCTCTTAATTATACGCTTTTCATAATATGTTCTCATTCTATAGGCCCCATGATGTCCAGGCATTTCACCATGTTAAGTCATTTTACACTACTCTCAGGTCCACTGGGACATCATTATAGTGTCCAAATAGGTCAGGAGCAGTGATTATACTGCAGCCACACTTTAATCTACTGAACATGATAGAGCCTCTATATCACTAACACCCTTTTTAAACAATGCTCATTCCCACAAATGTCTTTAAATGTGATAATACACCAAACGCACATGATTTTACAGTCATTTGCAGGGAATAACAATAGACACTTAATAGCCAAGAGAGTAGCTGTAACACGAGACCTACAGTGCTGTATGTGATTGAGAACAGTTGCAATAAATGATGCAGCTATATCATACACTGAACGACAGCTACATTTGGGCTGTGGGCACGCTAAACACGTACAGGCTCCCACATCTATCAAGCCAACGAGTCACAACTGATCTCTAAAGTCTTCGCACTTCACAGGAATTACTGCTGCTACAATCCAATTTTGTGGCTTGCAGTTGGACTGTATTCCGCGTTTACAGAGAAATTGTATCAGTAAGGGCTTTCTTCACAAAAATAACTTTTGCAGTCAGCAGATAAAATAAAAACAACATTTCTGTAAGGCAATCAGAGGAGACAAACGAGGGACTGCTGAATACATTTTCCATGATAAATCTTTAAAAGTGACAAACGTTGGATATTTTTTAGATACAATGGCTACATTGTATATTACAGTAATTCAGTAGGCCTCCGTTTTATATACTGTGATGAATGTGTGATATTAAGACGTTTCGATGCCTTTTCAACACTGCCATGCTTGCAGGATATGGTCTTTTATTTCTGCAATGCCATACTCAGCACATCACCAGGAATGAGCTGCCATCCATGGAGGACCTCTACACCCAGCGGAGTAGGAAGAAAGCCAAAAGGATTATCAAAGACCCACATCACCCCCAGTCACAAACTGCCTGCTGCCGTCCAGCAGACGGTCCCGCACCACCAGGCTCGGGGATAGCTTCTTCCCGCAGGCCATCAGACTTTTGAACTCGCGAGCTCTGAGCTCATCACTAACGTCACTTTACCTTTAAGCCGCCAATTTACCCTCATATACTTTTACCTACTGTTTACACATCTGTATATTTATATTTATTATTCTGCATAATATACATTTACCACATTTCTTTTACTTTTTACGTTTATTTATTTGCAATACTGTCTACACAAATGTATATTATTTAATTTATATATTTTATTTGTTTATATGTTAGCCCTATATCTTAACTTGCACTATTTATTGTCTTAGAGTATTTTATTTGTTTTATTTTTATGGTTATTTAATGGGCATTGTTGGAGGGAGCCTGAGGCCTATAATTTCATTGCTAATGACACTTCTGTACAATATTGATTGAATAATGATTGTAAATAACATTCACCCACAAGCTCAACATGAGGTGATTCTTTTAGTGTTTTTGACCTCTGGAGTTCCACTTTTTTCCTAATTTTTAGGCAGAGCACAGAACTGAGGTCCAGTGTAGATGGAGCACACCCGTTTCCTCTTATATTACTGATAATACTCAGATAAGATGAGACATTTTTGGGGGGATTTTCGCATGCTTCAGCAGCACAAAAGAAAACAAGAAGAAGGGAACAACTTAAATTAAACAAGTAAAAGTGTTTCATCTCTACATAGCTCTCTTTCTATCTTTAGAAAGGGCAGAACAAAGGACAGCTGTACAAAAGCGCCCTTGTAGCTGATACATATTCAGTGTCAGTGGTTTCCCTTTGCACTGTGGTGCCCAGCCGCCATTCTTGCTCATTCAGTAGCTCCTGAGGGAGAGAAAAAGGCTTCTCATTCATTCACATGTTCATAGACTGTGTGGGGATCTGAACCTCTGATGCTCTAACCTTTAGCTTCCCACAAACGTATTATCCTGCAGCTGAAATAGGCAAATCCTATCCTATCCTATATATATATATATGTATGTATGTATATGTGTGTGTGTGTATATATA
>JAOVVB010239438.1:6667-22371 GCA_028570985.1 Heterobranchus longifilis | reverse complement strand
GTGCTATTTATCAGTCTAGGTTGTTTTGGTGTTGGAGATATCAGCCGTAGAGAAATCTGCCTTTTCTCCAGTATAATAGAACTAGATAGCACTCTCAAAGCTAAAAAAAATATATGTATTTGAAAAGCTCAACAGCAATAACCTCTAATATTTGTAGATGCAACATTTCTCTTTTTCTGCTTCTTCTTCCTCCTCTTCACCATTATTCACTGATTTGCAGCATGTGCACGCCATCTAATTCTTCTTCTTCTTCTACAATCTCTAACTGAGATTTAAATGGTTTTATATGGACATTGCTGCATTCACTGAACTTCAGTTAGAGTTGTTTTGTTCAAAAAGTCAAGTCAAAAATCGACCAACGAGTATCAGTGCTGTCAAGAAATCATGTTTGAACAGGGCTTTCACACTAAAAGCACAAGTTCGACATCACGCAGAGAAAAGCCATTATTTCAAAAGGGGAGAGTGGCTGCGCTCTCTTGTGCAGTCCTGAAGCTCTGCACTGATTTTTAATTAAATGTTCAACTAAATTGAACTTCTGCTGAGTGGCCTCACTTGAGTGACAAGCTAACGTTACTAAGGTAGGGAATTACGTTTTATAAAGTTAGCAAACATTTATTAGCTTTAACCACAAATGTTCCATCTCTGGGTAGGAATGCAAGCTGCTGCCTTACATTACCGCTCAGGTGGTTTGGTGTCACGTTGACTCGCTAATTTTCTCCATTTTGCGTAAGCAGAGACGATGCACACTCCCTACTGGAGTACACTATAGGGCATGGCTTGTTGTGCTTATATACTAAATTTTGAATTTCAGTATCATTACAGATCGAATATTAAATGTTTTTCCCTGTGTTCAAACGGAAGCTTGAATTTTTTTTTCTTCAGTATTATTTTTAGGGCTTTTATTGCATTTATTATTTGATAGAACAGCTGGAGAGAGAGGAGAGAGAGAGGAGAGAGAGAGGGCATGATACGCAGCAAAGGGCTGGCTGTTATCTGACGCTCTACCAGGTGAGCTGCAGGTCGCCCTGGAAGCTTGAATTCTGAATTCAACTCTTCACAAGTTGTTTTTTTGTGGATGTATTCCAACCAGCTAGCGTGCTGTCCTGTAATATGCAACTTTATTATCTGACTTTATCATGGTCCGCAGTAGAAGCTGATAAAAGTCACAAACTTCATTCCCTTTTATAGAGAAGAGAGGAGGCAATAAAAGAAAAGATGACAGTTGAGCGTGACAACAGAGAAAAGAAGACGGTGGCACAGTGAAAGGAAAAGATGAGGAGAGAGATGAAACAAGAAATCTGAAGTTCAGCGAAGGGTGCTCTCTGAGGAACAAAGATTTCAGTGGAACAAGAAGCAAGTATTTCCCCTGAGGGATACCAGCAGCTTAGAGAGAGAGAGAGGGAGAGAGAGAGAGAAGTAAAAGCATGACGATTTTAAATTCTTTAGCGCACTTATTTTTGGAGCAGTTCAATCAAACCCTGGAGTGTTTACCCCGAAGGTTTAAATTGTTAGGGGAGCAGAACACATCAGTGAGACTCAGATGTGCTCTAAACAAGCGCTCCTTGGTCAGCCTTTGGGAGATGTGGAAATAGCCTGATTTTTGCTAAAGCCTGAGGTGGTGAAATTGGAGGTGGGAGGACCAAAGAGGGAAGAAGCAGGGAGCTGTGTGTTGACAGAAGCAGATTGCCCTCGTCTTGCTGGCCTTTTTTTATCTCACATTCAGGGTAGATTTGTTCAAGCTTTGGATTGAAATAAATCAATTTAAAGCAAGAGTATGTAACATTTATTGTACAAAGGCCATTGTAGGCACAAGTGAATCTTACAGGATAAAGGTAAATAATACATTTTAAAAAAGATGGCATTAAACTTCATCTTGGGTACATCAGTTCGGATCACACTTCCCTGTTTATATGCAAATAAACATGCAGTAAACAGATGGCTTATACAGCAGACATTAGCAGACGTAAGATTACAGGAATGTCTGTAGTAATGTATATTCATGATTTCGGGTACATTTTATGAACCTAAAAAATCTAAGGTTTTTGTCTACCAGTGCCCAGGGACCTCGGTGCCGCCGCCAGGTAACGGTGGCACACAGAGCTTCGGAGAGCCGGGGATGAGAGCAGGCGGGCGGGTGTCATATCTGTGCAGAGTACTGGAACAACAAAAACACAGACACATCGCAGACAGTATTTATATCCAATATTTCCTTTCTCAGTAGGTTTCTGTGACATGAGAAATACTTTCAAAATAAAAAAGGGACATCAATTATGAAAGTGCCTTGTATTTTTCCATTCCATTTTCCATTCAGTGATCAGTGTGCGTTTTCTTGCTTAGGGTTAAACTTTTCATTTGTAAGAGGAAGAATATGTTATTTGGTCTTTCAAAAGTTACATAGTGTTGCTCTCACTACTCTCATTACTCTTTATGTTACCTCATTGAATCACAACATGGAGTTATACTGTAGAGAGTCACAGAATAATTTATGGAGTGCTCAAATCGACTAAACAACACCTAACATCAGTTCTGCAGCTGGTTAACTGCCTGTATTTTCTCAGGATATTACAAACTCCTAAAGTTTTAGCGCCCGCCCACACAGATACAGAACTAATCAAATTACCACTGCCAGCATTGTCAGTCTGAACCAAAAATAAATCAAAATAAATGTCTCCTTTTTGACAAAATAAGTACACAGATTAAATGAAACACCAAGGATATAAATACTAATTTCTTAGAAAAAATTAATTTTGATTTTAGTTTTGACTTCCCAGTGCAGATCGGTCCCTTTTGTGACAGGTAATGACTCAATGTATGAGTCATTCTGTCAGTCTGGAATTTATTGCATATGTATTGTAACAGCTGTGAGTTCAACTGTCATCATTACACATCGTGTAGCTCTCCAGCACAGCCCGTGTGCAGCCTGCGTCAGTCTGGGTTGTTAATCACATTTCGATTCTGCATGCTGTGTCTAGATTTAATACATTCCCAGGTATGTGGAATAATAATAATGTCCTTGTTTCCATGCCAGGGCAGGATTGTTTGCTGCCAGTGTTTGGGTTCCTCATGGGGGCCTGAAGGGAGCCCGGGGAGAGTTAGGAGTTTGACATGCAAGGAGAGCTCAAGGATAGTACAGGACAGCTGTCCCCACAGTCATTAGGCTGCCTCTACCCCCGTATGTACTCCTCCTCCATATCTGTCTCACAGAGGTCTCCTCCCCATTCACAGAGGTCCCTCTCTTTGTCTCTGGTGTCTTCGCCCTGTCTCTCTCACTGCATGCGAGATAAATGCTGTCCTCTGCATGCAGGGTCTCCGTCTCTCTCCTTTCCTTTCTCCCTCACCCCTTATGCAATCTGTCTCATTGATGGCTGATGGTCCTGCTCTGTCCCCAGGCCTAATAAAAAGAATAAACTCATATTAGATCCATTCCTATGGGACTTTGCTGTCCAGAGAGCAAGAATAGAGGAGCAGGTGGAGTGAGGGCAGAGACTGTGAAGGGTAACATGGCGGTAAATGAGTGGAGGCAGCAACACAAAGTGTAGAAGGGGTGGTGGTGGTGAGGGACAACACGAGTGAGGAATAATAGCAGGGATAAAGGATGAAGACAAGACAGAAAGTGATGAGTGGGGTAGTACAAGAAGCAGTGATAAAGTTTCAGAGGACTCCATCAGGGTATTGTGTTGGCATCAGTCGCTGGCAAGGCAGATGACTAGTGTCTTCTTCAAGGTCTTTGCTCTCAGCCTCTGTGTCTCTCAGACAGGCAATCTTTGTGTGTCGTTGTCTTTCCTCATCTTGCTCCATCTTGTGATCAATTGGTAGTTTTGGCCAAACTTCACCCCGTTCATTGATTTTTTTTTTTTACTGCCTCCCTGTGGTTTCTTATACAGCAGGAACTAAATCAAGCTTCTTTTGAAAAGTTAAATGTTTGCAGATGAATGTGCAAAAGGAACAAGTGCTTATTTTTACCTGATTGACTGCTGTTATTTTTAGGGATGCACCGTATATATCAGGGCCGATAATGTGAAATAGGATGGGAAATAAAACACACTTGATGAAATAGAAAAGATGAAAAATACAAAAATGTGAAATGATTATCAGTGATCGGTATCGGTCATGAGAAGCAAGTAATTATCATTGTAATCATCATTAAAATTGCTCCAAATTTAAAAAAAAAAAAAGGAATAGTTTGACATTTTGGGAAATGCGCTTATAGATTGCTCCACTGTCATGTCTGTAAAATAAGTATGTAGTTTAATCCAGCAGACTGTTAGCTTAGCTTAGCATAAAGACTGGAAACAGGGGGAAACAGCTAGCCTGGCTCTGTCAAGTAGTAATAAAATCTGCCTAAAGCTCACTAAGACATTATATCTTCTTTGTTTAATCAACACTAAAACTGAAGTATTAAAATGACACAGTGATTTTATGGGGGGTTATGTGCTGTACTATTTCTGGCTGGCACTAGTAACTTCGTGGAGCCTCAGCTGGTTGCTGTAGAGGAAAATATCTGTTTTCAAATGTAGACCGGCTCTTAGAGGTGCTGGTAGGTGGAGGCTAGCTGTTTCCAGTCTTTATGCTCAGCATATTTCCCAAATGTCGAACTATTCCTTGAAGAGAAAACTCCTTCATTCTCTCCTCGTGTTTCTGTGTCTCCATTGCTCCAGTGTGAAGATGGTGCTGCTGTGGACGGCCGGCGACGTCTTCAAAACCACCTACTTTGTGATGAACGAAAGCCCGACTCAGTTCTGGGTTTGCGGTTCAGTCCAGATCCTAATCGATGTGGCCATCCTGCTGCAGGTCCTTTTCTACAACCAAGACACCAGGATCAAGCTAGGTTGAACATAAACGTAAAAACCACAGCGAGTCTGATCATTGCAGGCTTTTTAATCAAATCAGCTGCAAAGCTGACATTTAGCATCAAGAACACAGAGAAAACCAAAGTCAATATAGATTTAGTTTTAGTGTTTAGCCTTGATCCAAAGTACTCTGTCATATGGGTATCATATGCACCCTTCAAGTGCAATTAAGGAAACTGTTTAGCCTTGATCAAACTGAGCTTTTTCATTCAAGCACTAATAACCAAATATTTTTACATTTATAAGGCACTCTTTATAGGCAGACATTTTTAGCATTTTATACTATTTATTTGTTCTCTGTTGAACATTACCTGAATCCTGAAGTGTACTGGACATGGGGAGTGTAAGAGGGAAACATTACTCACACTGGCAGCTCACTAACAGCACATTCATGCTGCTGTACTGGCAGCTGTAGAAACCAGTCCTGCACCAGTAGTCTTGCACTGGACTGCCTGACTGATGAGTCTCCCACTTCACACTCCACACCTCACTGGACTCATCATCATACGTGTGAGTGAGTGTGTGTGTGTGTGTGTGTGTGTGTGTGTGTGTGTGTGTGTGTGAGTGTGTGTGTGTGTGTGGGTGTGTGGGTGTGTGGGTGTGGCATGCTTGCTGGTGTCTGTGCAGCCAAAATTGATTTTTGCCGTTGGCATCCACCACCAAGCCAGGGCTGCAGAACACCAAGTAATGGCATCTAAATAGGACATCAATCTGTGTGTTATGACTTTGTGGTTTAATTGACAAGCAATGCACTTCTTCCACACAGAATGTGAAAAACAATGAACAAATGTGGCCATGCTTTGCACTGTTCGTCAGCCAGAAAATCTTTTGTAGACACCAAAAAAACTTCAGATCAAAATATGTAACGTGATGTAACAGTATTACTGAATATTTTTGGCATTAATGCCATTTCTATCACATATGTCATCGTCCCATTACTTTAGTAGTCGTGGTTAAATCAACATGATCTGCAGGAATATTACAGTATATTTTACCTTGATGTTTTATCGAACACATTTAGTGTTAACACCCTTCATTGTTTTACTTCTAAGCAAGAAATACTTTATTTGAAAATGGAATGTAACTAACTGAGACTTGGTTTCATGCTAAAATACATTTAACTTTAGGGACTGTATGAAAATTATTGATGTAGGGAGGGAGGCTAAATCTTAAGCAGCATTATTATTATTTTCTTTGGACCCTCCCTTTGAATAAAACAAAACGGCAACATCCTCCCAAAATAATATTGAATGGGTACAACTTCTTTAATTGTGTACCCAAATATAAAGCTGTTATATATTGATGGAACTATACTATAGGCACCAATGTACACATTAGAAGTAAAACTGGAAATTGACAATTGACATATGTATAGAGCCACTCTCTGTTTTATTTTTCAAAGGTCTAGTAATAAATAACTTGCAAGTTATTTATTTTTACTCCTGCCACTGAGTGACCTGTGCACAGGAGGCAGCTCTGAGTGTATTTTTACCTCACCCCAGATTCCAAATTTAAATGAGATCAGATGATGTTGTAACATATGTATAAGATCAGTTGTATATCTTATTGTCCATCATATAACCAAAACATTGCCTGAGTTGCATACCTGATGTAGCTATTGTGTGCTGTGTAATTATTAGCTATATCCAGGGTTTTTCCTGCATAGAGGAAATTTTGGTGCCCCCCCAAAGAGGTCTTAGCCACCCCCCAAAGGAAAATCACCAGCAGAGTTTAATAGCAATTTATCAAAGCACTGGTGAACAAGTAGAACATACGTCTTTGATTTCCAGCAGTTTACTCCCCTATCATCCACAGCCGCTATATTCTACACGCAGTCACCCCCCAAAGGCCGATTCTGAGCCAAGAAAAACCCTGATATCAATGGAAGGCTAAAAAAAAATATAAATCCATGGTGAAAAAATAAATGCAAACCACTCCCCGCCCTCCCAGAGAGTCAAACTGCCTCCCTTACCCCCAAATCATTTTTGTACAGTCCCTTCAGTTAGAATATTTAGTTTCCCTTTCATAACATGTTTAGGAATTCCTAGAGGGGCGGTCTTTGAAGTGTCTTAATGCACCCAGAAATGCCCTATTAAACAGAGGACAGTTTATGTAATGCATGCCTTTACAGAAACATTGAAACCTTATTCATCCATTCAGGCCGTCCAAAATCCAAAAATGTTCACAAATATTTTATTCAGAAGTTCTGTTAATAGTCGAAACACAAATGTGATAGTGTAGCCCCTCAAGGTGAGCTGTGGTTCTTTTACCTGTTTCTCGATAGTTTTGAAGAAACAATCAGTACGAGCAGCTGATCAGTGCAGGTTTCTTTTCACTTCCCGCTGGGCATGATTTAATGAAACAGTAAAGCTACTATACCTGCTTATTAAGTCTTTCGGTTTCAGCAGCCAGTTTGTATCCTTCTGTTAATCTATACCGGTCTATTCGTTTCTCCTCAGTAAACATCCTGTTTAAATTACACACTGCAGTGGTTATGGTTTGCATTGTGCAGACAACCTCCTCCTGGAGCTGCCAGTATGCCTCAGCCATAGGATAACATGTAAAGGTTGCAGAATTAGATCTCAGTGTATTACAGTATTATCCTCAGGGTCGGCATGCAAAAGATGTATACATAAAAGAGAATTTTCATACAATTCTGAAATGGGTTTTTCATAATCTCCCAATGCATGAGATCCTTTTAAATTTAACAGCGACTGAGTATCATGTCACGTGTTACCTCTGCTTTTACCTCAGGTTTATGAGGTTTTGATTATCAATCATTGCATTAAAGCAATAGTTAGACATTGATGGATGGATGGATGGATGGATAGATGGATGGAATTGGCTTTCTTGCAGAAAGTTAGATGAGAAGATTGATATCACTGTCGTGTCTGTACGATAAGGTCTAGAAGCAGCTAGCCTGTCTCTGTCCAAAGGTTTTGCACTTTTTTGTACAGATTAAACAAACATGATTTATCATGTTAATCAGTGAGCTTCAGAGGTGCTGGTCATAGACTGTACACAAAGATGGATGACACGTCTCCACTTCGGCTTTGGTTCTAGGCTAGCAGTTTCCACCTGTTTCCAGTCTTTGTGCTAAGCTAAGCTAACTGGCTGTAGCTTCACATTGACCGTGCAGACAAGAGACTGTTATCAATCTTGTCATCTAACTTTCAGCAAGACAGTGAATAAGTGTATTTCCCAGAATGTCAAACTATTGCTTTAAGGTTAATCACTTCATTGAAAGTTGTATTATCAATCACTGTAAGGCATTATAAGGTCACAGGCTAGAGAAGAATCAATCTAAATCTAAAAGGACTTCTGTTTTTATTTTGTATATGTGTATCAATTTATGTCATCTGTATGTGTATGTGTATGTATGTGTATGAAAACAACAAGCGTTACTCACAGGGGATGTTGGGATTATTTGTTTGATGGATGCACAGACTGAGGTGCATCCATAATTGCTTTTCTGCTGGGTGCTGTAATACATGTCAAATATTTTTGGCATCGGTCAAAATTACATTTATAGAAGTGTCCAGGTTGCTGATCGACTTTTCTGATATCCGGCTAATATTGCAAGCTTTCAGGTTTATTGTTCTGTGACCTTCCATTGTGTAATACACTCCATGTGGCTATACATGTATTCTTCAATTCCAGCTATCTTACATTACATCTGTAAGCTGCCATTTTGAAAGCTGGATGTGTCTTATCTGCTATACCCTGCACAGTTGTATTGAAATTGTATTATTTCTGTGTTCTATATGCTCTTATCACCAGATGTGTATCTTTATATTGTCTCTCTCAGTAGAGGCTCAGAACAGCTCCCTCGCTGGATTTAGTTTAACATTTTCTTCTCAAGGGCAATAGGACAGATTAGCACACACACGCACACACACACACACACACACACAGACACACACACACTGCCTGGTTGTGATAATCCCTCTGTGTTCACATTATGGTAAATGTACTTGTTGCCTTATATTATTACCAGTCGTATTACCACTGCAGCACTGATAAGAAATAGTGGTAATGGTTTGTCATTTCTGAGGAGGGAGAGACTGTTACTTCTACCAGATGCAAGATATATATTTTCACGTAACATGAAACAATTTATTGATTATCAGTTACGACAAACAAACAGTCCATAAAAGGATTTGTGTGAATTTTAGTTACTGCTTTAATGTGATGTGTCTTTGGTAATGTGTTTACAGGATCTGTGAAACCAAAAGTACAACCAAAAAGTCATTTTAAAGTCATTTAAAGCGTACCAGATCAATTAAATGTTAAAAACACTGTGATGGTCAGATGTACAGGTCTGTGACAGTACATACTAATGACATCACATATGGAAATTGTATGTATGTGAAATATTTATCATGATATTTTGTCAAATATACATTATTTATATTTCAGCATGTGGTCCTGTGTTGTTACTGGCAGCGTGTTTTGAAATGAATGAATGTCTTGGAGCATCTTCAGAAGAAATAGTTTGACACTGACAAAGAAAAGGGAACAAATCTGACCTGAGCAGGCCGTTGCTGTAACTTACCGCCGGATTTAGACCGAAAATCTGAACTGAAACCTAATGTGAACCATTTCAGTTTGATCCAGATCAACCAGCAATATCAGACTGGAATCACATAAGGATAAAAATAATGCTTTTTATGCCTCCACGGCAGGTGGCGGGTTGTCCGTCCATCCCATTCTCGTGAACGTGATAGCTCAGGAACGCCTTGAGGGAGTTTCTTCAAATTTGGCACAGACACAGACGTGGACTCGGGGATGACAGTCCTTCTGTGGAGATAGGACATTTTCACTCTTGGATAGGGAAAAAAACTCTTTGGCATGTTTGCATTTCCTTAAACCAATCGCAATGGTCTTGGGCGGTGCTGAGCCCCGGCTGCAGCGACGGGACTTTGAGAACTGGAACACAAAGGGGAGGGACTTCCTGCGTGCAGGTACGTGGGTAGGCTTTATCCAGGTTCTGTTCACCCGGTAAGCCAGACTAACTTCAGGCAACAAAACTACTTGGTTAGGTTTAGAAAGGATCATGGTTTGTATTAAAATAAGTATGTTTGTTACGTGACGTAAAGTTAAATAAGTCAATCATGGGACACAACCGGCGGTCTCCTGGGTGAAGTCCTGTGTTTGTTTTGCCCTTTTGGTGAGGACAGTCTGATATATGAATCTGGACAGACATGGGTGTAAACTACAACTTGACTGGTTGGCGAAGGCATACGACCGTGAGGCGGTGATTCTAGTTTACACTTGTATATAAATCTAACCTCCTACTGCAGCTGTCACACAGAGCTGTGTGTCTGCTGTCCTGGGAAGACCTTGAATTCCTCTATTTTGAAGGATTGAAAGTGTATGTGCACCAAATAAATCCTGGAAAAAAAAACTGAGGCCTGCTGCTGGACACACGGGGGGAGATTGATGAGTGGGGGTTAATTAAGACGTGTATTGCTTCAAGACTTTAATCCTCTGTAGTTAATGCATCATCACGCACAGATGCATATGCCATCACAAGGAAAAATGACAGTCAGCAGTGCAGAGAAGCACTGCAGTATGGATAGTAAAATATTAAAATGGATACAGTAGATAATGGGAGGCTATATGGTTTATAGATGAGTTGGACGAGGACAGATTGTGCTGCACCTGTTGGTGCCTTCACGGTACTCATCTCCTGACCTGGCCGGTACATCCATTAATAACACGTTGACTACAAGTCAGGCTGTAGCCTCTTCCTGCATCATACAGTCTGCCTGATCACTCTTCTGTTCAGCCAACAGACATGACTTTTCCTGATATATTCAAGGTATTTCCCAGTAAATCTTGTTCATAAGGGGCCCGTCTGGCTGCCTACCATCCTCTGCCTTCCTGTCTTTCTGTCCACCCATCCATCAGCTGATCATCCGACACGTCTGTCTATACTGTCGCTTGTTTTAATGATTGATGAGGTGGACTAAAATAGTCTACCTGCACTTCACGTCTGTAATGTGCCGCACTGTCCATGTATTAATGATAGTGTCGTCATGCTGTGAAAGACAGTAATGTTCACTTTTCTCCTCCGTCGAGTATTCCAAACTTCACTTCATAACAAACCAATTTTAGTCAATGTCAGACTGAGGCCGTGTTCAGACTGCCAACCCAAATTGGTTTTTTGGCATATCCAGATTGTTTTTAGATTGATTTGAGAAAGTCTGGACAGCAAAAAAAAAAAAATGCATGAAATGCGATTTTTGCAAATCGGATCCAAACTACATTTACAGAACATAATGACTCTGAAACAACCCACTGAATCTGTAGAATAAAAAGTGTTGAATATGCTGCAAAGCCTATAGAAAGTTATTAAATTGACAACTGTTAGATGCTCCCCCCTCTTGTTTCTGCTCCTCTCCCTCTCAGGTGCTCCTCATCTGTTGATTGTCAGGAGGCCCCGCCCCCCCTGCATGCAGCTGTCTATATAAGGGAGGCTGGAGGAGAAGGAACAGAAGTAGTTTCTGTTGCACCTAAGTTTTGGCTTTAGTTTTTCTTTTGAGGTCTGGAGGTTTTGGCTGTCTAGTTTTCGTGGCTTTATTTCTTAGTTTTGTTTACTGTTTAGGCTAGTTTGGGGGGGGTTTCTGGATCCTACGGTCCCAGTCGGGCTGGTCCGGGCTTCCTCCACTTTTTGTTTCTTTTTGGCCAGGCCTCCAGACTCCCATAGTTTTGGTAATATGTGTCATCATTTGTTAAATAAACACTATTTCTGTTTTGCAGAAGTTAACCAAATTGAACTGCGTGATAATCTGTAGCTCTACTGAAGAGCTACAGAGCATGTGCAAGGTACAGGTACGGCAACACCACTTGGACAAACAAACCACATGCAGAACTGCAGGAACACAGTTTACGTCCTTTTGTATTTTAGAAAAGAAAAGAAAGTTCATCCGCTGACTTCAAAGCAAATGTAACGAGTAAAGAGAGCGTTGGTAGAAATGTAGTGGAGTCAAAAGTACAATATTTATCTTTCAAATGTAAAAAAAAAATACTCAAGTAAACTACAGTTACTCAAAAACTGTACTTAAGTACAGTACTCAAGTAAATGTACTTACTGTCCACCATTGGAGGCGGTCTGAAATGTGATTCTCGTCGCTTCCTCGACCGTAGCCAAAAAGTTGATGTATTGCAGCTTTACTAAAATATTAAATATAATTTGCTTCCAAACTGCCATCAGCAGCAACAGTTGACTTCTGTCCAAAAACAATTAATCCCATAGTTGGATAACCTTGTGTACTAACAACACCCAGATGTGCATGTTTTGAAAACATCAATTCAACTTAATCCCTGTAAGGGCAACTTGGAACATGGACACCATCCATCTCTTATCCACCAATGCAGTCGGGAAACTGCTGTCTTCCTGCCATATTTTGTTATCAAAGTAGACATATGGCCATCCATTTTCCCCCTTTAATGAAGGCAGAATCACCTTTGATACAGGGGTGGGAGACAGAAAGCAGGCAGATGGTCTTATAATAATGGGCCCAGGTAAGCACTCTGAAAGCTCCTCAGCCAGAGAATGTGAGAAAAATTGATCTCTTATCTTGTCATCAAAACTAATAAAAACATTTTACAGCTCATTTCTAGTGCGAATCAATCTGAGATTGACCTTTGGCCCTGCTATGATCAAAAAGTGGATGGCGGGGGCACAGAGAGGAGAAGAAGAGAGACTGATGACAGAAGGCAGCACAAACAGAGGAGAAAATATCTTAGTATTTTGGGAATTTGACAAGCAGATGGTCTTGATGTTTATGAGCCTTGCAGGCATACGTTGGAACACTTCAATGATGAGGGAGAAAGCAGGAGAGGAGACATGGAGACATATGCAGAAGTGAAGTTACAGAGCTGTGAAGTTTATATTATTATGCTCGGTTTTCACCGGCAGCTTCAATAGCAGCAGGGTGGTTTAATTCATTCCCTATGAGAACAGCGGCGGTATAAAAGTTCACTCTGAGGTAACCTTTAGAGAGCGGTAGCCAATGAGAGAGCAGACTCACCAATGTGCCTTCAATATACTCTCATGTGTATACACACACGCTCAGACTCCACCTCTTCCCATTGTACAAAAGTGAAGCCAAAATATCCAAAATGGGCGCTGCAATCTTGTAATTTTGCAACCAGAGTCTGCACAGTAGTGCCCGGGCGGCATCAAAGTACAACTGCCCGACCAATCATGAGTCAATCACAGCTGTCAATCATGACATTTCACACCGTTTTTATAGCAGCAAATAACTAATTAAAACAAAACTTATCAGATAAAAACTTGAACAAATATTAGCGTGATAAGAACTACCTAAAATGACCGAAACCATCTTTGTGAAAACATTATTGAACATGTACTTTGAGTTTTTAGTTTGACTCATGTCCCATCCACTAACATGGAGGAGGCAGGAATTGATGACAGTCAGCCACCAGGGGGCGATCCAGATGTTTTGGCTTCACTTATGGGGAGCTCTCAGACTGTCCATTTTTATATACAGTCTATGCACGCTATATTTAAATTTTCCATCTGGTTAGCTAGTGCTCTCTGTGACTGGAATCTATGCGAAATTCAGAAGTGAAAAACATGACTTTTTGTGACTAGCGTTAACTTACCTCTACTTTACGTCCCACCAGCTGCTGGTCGATGCTACAAATGATAAGTTAACTATCGTTAAGGCACAACAAATTGTTAGAAAGAGGTGTACACCCTCGACACCATGTTGTTTTGACACAATTCCTCTCTGCTGTCTGCCTGTGAAAACCCAGTGTTACAGTAAAAGTCAGCGTGAGAGAGGGGATGAAGTGACAAACAGTGAATAGAAAGCACCAGCAACTCAAACTGTATGCTTTTGGGAAATGTAGCGCTGCCAGATGGCTCTAGGCTTAGAGCAGTCTCATGGTCCCACAGTCGCGGACATTTAGCCCCCCCAGGCATGTAATGACAGGCCGGGTACAGTGGGGCAAGATCAAACTCTCAAGATGGATGATTTTGTTCCTAGGTCACGGACTGCAGAGAACAGGGAGGTGCAGGCAGGAAGAGAAGGACAAAGCAATAGTAATAGTAGGGGGGGGGGGTTTACAAACTAACCCCCATGCACTTTGAAATCTCTTCATTGTTTCATTGTATTTGGTTGCTGAACCAATATATGTAAGACTGTACAAATAATGTGAAGTCACAATGTTACGTTACATACATTTATTATTACTTTCCTGAAGCTTCTCGATGCAGAGACCTTGTGCATCCATCATGGACTGTATGGGGAATAAGGAACATATATCTTGCCAAATGGAACAAGGGAATTAGCTTTTGAAAGTAATGCAGAGAATCCATCAACGAGAGAATTATTCTGCACACCTCTGCGAGATAATCCTGCCTTCTATGCATCTTACTTTTTCTCTACCTCACAAAGAAGAGGCAGCGATCGCTTTGTTTGATTCAATTCCACGCAGCTATTCAGATTGTAGTTTTTCAGCTCATTGTTTTGGTTTTATGGCAACTGTTTCTATGGGACTGACCTCCACTGAAAAACTGAAAAACGACACCATATTTACGCGGCACCCTCTAGGGGTACTCTACGTCCCGTGTAACAATGTAACAAATGTACTGTTTTTAACTCAAACCACAATCTTTTTCTAACGCTAACCAAGTAGTTTTGTTGCCTAAACAAAAACAAAACCGTGACCGTTTCACAACATTAACCACATGTTTAAAACTGTGAACGTTACGTGTAGTTATGAGGACGGAAAACATTCCTGTGGGTCGTATTTCTAGCCACCGCTAGGCGTGCTGATTTAATAAACCCTGGGTCATATTAGAGGGTAGGAACAAACCACTTATGTGGTCGTATGGTTTGGAGGACTTGTTGGTTTTTGTTCAGTCTCCTGGCTCTCATCAGTGTTTCCAGCACTTTCAGTGAAAAAGCTCTGATAAACCCACTGTTGACTACCACACGGCACCAAACAGCAGCCAGACAAAGTGAACAGTGAACAAAGAGGAGCAGCTAGCAGCGAAGGTGTTGATGGAGACTGAAAAAAGAGCACAAAGGAGATATTGAGATATTAGACTTACATTCATCAGGTGGCAAAAATCACAACTCCAAATGAATGCTAATGCCACTCTGTGTCTGAATGCATGAATAGACTACTGTTTACTTTAACACACTCACCACAACAACTTCTAGTTTGCATTTGGTTTTAGTATTTCACATAATATACAGTAAACTGAGCCTTGATGCATGGGCTTACCAGGGCTTAAGTCCCAGGCCTCCAGGGTCCTCATGAGACATGAGCAATCAGTCATTTTAAAGACTTTTTAATGCAACAATGGATTTATATTGAATAGTTTGATATTATGTTTATATGTTAAAAGACTACTATGAAATTGTATGCTTATTTACTGCATATTTTAATGATGACACTTACAATTCTGTTCAGTAGATTAATTGTGACCCGATAGTGCAGAATATTATTTATCAGACAAGTATGCTAAAGTCGTGTAGTCTCACCCTGCTATTAAAGCATACAATATACACAAACAGTCTGAGGCCTAAGTCAGTTATTAATGGAAAACAAAGTCTCTAAAACAGCGTTGAGACAGTTGCATGATCAGCACCATGGACAGCACCACACAAACAAGCAGATACAACAGGGTGCAGCTCAGGACACATTTTATTATTTAGTAATATGTATTACTCCATATTGGCAAACGTGGAAATTAACCAATATTTTTAACCATCAAAAGCTGGAACACAATTCAGGAATTCATACGAATTTGCCTGTGATGTTTGCAGGTTTTTCATTGAAAAGACTGATCTTGTGTCGCTGCTGCAC
>JAOVVB010239396.1:7707-22384 GCA_028570985.1 Heterobranchus longifilis | reverse complement strand
CGAGGGGGGGGGGGGGGGGGGGGGGGGGGGTGGGGGGGGGGCAGGTAGGGACAAGGGAGAGGGAGGACAATAAATGGAAATCAGCAAGAAGCACACTGAAGGTTAGGAAAAACACTATATTCTTTATTGAAAAATATTAGTATATGTGGAATTTGTGTTTTTTTCTTGTTTGTTTGTAATAATAGTATAAATCCATGCAACAAAAATAAACAACATAGACTGAAGGCAAGGCCCACCATGCTCCATATAGGGTTAAAAAGAACAAAAGCGGCATCCAATGAGCAGACGTGTTGGCTACAGCACATGATTTCAGTACAGCAGGGTACATCTTTACTACAGAAAGATTACATTGGATTTTCACTAGTCAATGTAGAAAAACAAAAACAAAAAATTATGAATCATAAATGTGACCATGCATTGAAAGTACTATTACCAGAACAAAAGGTAAAGAGAGACCACAACCAAACAATAAAGACGTTATTACTAATAGAGGATCTCTTTTAGCAGTGCAGGAAAATAGGCATCCCTGTGAAATGGATAGCATTTTGGCCTTGTTAGTGGGGAAAATTGGGAAGTGATGAACCACCAGTGAGCATGTTTTGCTTGAGTAAATATTTAGAGTTTCATTTGCCCGTAAGGGGCAAACAGCCCTGACAATTCAGTGTGATTCGAAGCTTGAAATTTGCAAAGGGAACAAAAGGATTACACAAAAATGGAGACAGTTATGGCAGGTTGTTGTGTGCAGGTGCAGTGTACTTTCAATAATTTCAAGTGATCACATGACAGCATTTGCTGGAATGTTGAGTTTTCAACAATAAAAATGGCATGCATATGGTTCCAATTTGCATGCTTTTGTAATTATAGGTCACTTTAATCATGTACATTGCACCTTGTGTGAAGAGAAGGAAGATGAGCCAAATTCTGGTGTTCAACAATGCAGTGCAGTATTTAAGATCATGCAAAATGTATCCACTTTACAGGAATTTACAGCATGTTGTCTATCAAGACTGGATGGGAGGTACACAATGACATTCAACTGATATCTAAAAAAAAGAGCTAAAATGTTTACTCAGTGCTACAGCAATTTGACAGAAAAAAGACAAAAAAGGTGCTCTGATCTAGGTGTTAGCTATTGTTTTAGTCTGCTTAACATGGAAAAGTCTATGGCTGAATACATCTTGGGAGGGGGGTGCTTTTTAATACCAATGTCGTCTTCTGATGGAAAGAGGAAATGAAGAAGGGATTCACAATACAGCTAAATGCAGAGAACAGGCAGAGGCCACGCCACACCACACAGCAGCAGATGATCATTAGCTACACAATGGGGGGGACGACAAAGATCTGATAAATGCAGAATGTAGAGCCAGCCTCCATACTATGAAACAGGGAAATAAGAACAGAAATAAAAGCACAATGAAATCATTGATGCCACTGTTATGAAATTAATGTTACACTGTAGCTCTACTATTGTTTAACTGTGACCGCATCCTCGGGTATTTTTGCAAGCTTCAAACCAACAGCTGCTGAATTGCCAATTAGCAAATAAAAAAGGCGACTGATACTTTAATGGCTCGGAAGTCCACGCTCCCCGGGCAATTGGCCATGTATCGATTAGTACATTGGCCAATTGACACGGATAATAATGACTGAAGTCACGGTAGAAAAACGGCGAGCGCTAGCATAAGCAGATGATCTTCAAATGACATCATCCAGGCACAGATAAGCTGACTGGCTGGAAAGGCTACGTCTATTTTGCGGTATTTTTACAGTGCAAATACACGATAGAGCCTTGGGGGAAATAACAATACATCGTAATGTTACTAAAATTAAAATCAAACGGAATCAAATGTATCTCAGATTAACATTGTCTGACACGATTGTCTATGCGGGAATGTATTTTTGACATAAGGTGTTTTGGACAGCACGCCCCGTGCATGTGAAATCCTTTGTGAGAAATGTTTCCGTTCCAAGACATAGCCTATGCCAACGAGCCAGTTAGCTTATCTTTAGCGGCGGTATTTTTCTTAAATTAGGCGGAATTTCGTCCGGCAAACAATATTATTCGGTTGTTTATATGAATCTACAGTGAGTACAAATTAAAACAGCATTACGTTACGGGTAGTTACGCGAATAATTTTACCGTTAATTTTAAGATAGCTAACGCGAGCTAACCAAGGGCTAAACTCGAGCTAGCTAGCCAACAGCTGCAGTGAATATTAAGATAAACAGGGCACATGTTTTGGATCGATATGAATATTAATACCGTACCTCTGTTTCTTACTGAGCCGAATACAGGAAGAACCAGATATCCGACATGCACTAAGACCATCCTGGGATCCTTATCTTATGATTCCGCTGGGTTATTTGGAGAGAAAGAGTAGTAGTAGCCCATGCGGATCTACATTCAGGCGGTTGGTTGTTGCTGGCTGGCTACTAGCACCACAGGCAAACCCAACGAAACGACTGTCTGACTTGGTTGGTTGTCGTTGACAAAAGCAGACATGTCATTTGATGTCCGGGGCAAAAGAGGGCGATGTTGCGACGCTTCACAGGCTACCAACGCTAGAAGTATACTCTGTATACCTATCCAGCAATGTCAATTCATTTTCATAAAAATAATTAAGTAAGTAACGCTATAATAATCAGTTAATGTTTATTTTTTTCAAAATTGTATTTTAAGATAATCTAATTGGATCTCCTCTGTTATTTAAAGACACAACCAATCCCATTCCAATCCCCTATATTAAACCCATTGATTCTTATGAGGAAAACGGTGTATGCTGGAAGAATATAGGCTATGGATATCAAAATATACCCCATAAATAATTGATCACAAATAAGATAAGGGAAGTTCACAATTATAAAGCATTACATGATGATGACAAAGTTTAAACCTGACGTTGATGTAAATTGTTGATTTTGTAAACAGTATTTTATTTTGGGCATTTTCTCACACTAGAAAAGTTCTTGATGGATTTATTATGGTTAATGTTAATGTAATGATTTCTCATTGCATTACTATAACATGCTGTTTTGTTCCCATTGCCTTGTGAATTTGTGAACACCATTACCAAAATACCATATACATAGATGCAAATTTTCTATTCTATTCTTAATGTTAAAGCTAATGAATCTTCTGATCGCAAATAGGCTTTAAAATTACAATTTGTAACACTTAGGCTATATTGTATTCTTTAGTTTGTCTAAATCAACAACCCACTGGTTGCTTCTGCTTCTTGTCTGCATTACTGTTTAAATAATTGTCATGGACTATTTTTTGTTTGTTTTTTTGTCTGTATGTATGTATGTATGTATGTATGTATGTATGTATGTATGTATACACTCACTGGCTAGCCACTTGTACTTTCCAGTGCAATCCAGCAGCTCTGCCATGAAGTTTGCTTTTACAAATCTTACATTTACAATCGATTACAAACGATTACAATCTTACAACAATCTTACATCAAATACATTTTGAGTTTTTGTTGGCTCTGTTATGAAGGTGATGAGTATAATTTATGTTTAGTTTTGAGGTGGGTGTTGAACTCAACTACATTATACTGACAGTAGTTCCTATTACTTTGTCAACGAATTTACACAGTGGTGGAAAGTAACTATTTGCTCAAATACTGTAGCCTACTTAAGTACAGTTACTTAAGTATTTCAATTTTATGCTACATAAGAGGGGGGTATTGTTTTACTCCACTGCATTATCTGACACATAAAGTATGATATTGTGCTATTAAACTATATCAAACCATAACATTTTAAATGTGCTGCACCTCCACCAGCTGTTACATTAAAATGCTGCTTACATGTTAAAGCATCAGTAATAATATTCTAACAATATGCTAGGCCTGTAGGCTATATAATATACATTTTATAACTCTGAAAGGGACCATTCTGCCCAACAAGTAGGCTACTTTTACTTTAATACTTTAAGTTAGTAGCCTATTATTGAAACCAGACCAATACAAACAGAACACATAATGTAAAAACATTTTTTAAAACACACACACACACACACACACACACACAATATGGGTGAGTGTATTAAGTCCATATAGCCTGACTACCCTGAGATTTTATTTTATAAAATAAAGTTGCAGGGGGAAATATGGCGGCAGTTTAATCTCCGTGACGACAGGGGGCAGAGTTGAGCAGTAAAGCCGGAAATGTAACGTCAGTGTCACATAAATAGAAGAAGAGTTCATTCAGCCATTACATTCTCACTCACAGCAGGTCGAAGCCGCTAGTGGTGGACAGGTCATTAGCAACCCGACAAAATGTTATCCGTGAGAGTTGCAGCAGCTTTGGCCAGGGCCCTGCCCAGAAGGGCTGGTTTTGTAAGTATTTGATTAAACAATCTACATCTGGTGGGGATGTCGCAGCAAGTTTATCTAATATCAGTGTGAACCTTGTGGGCGTGAAGGGTAATGTTAAGGCCGCTACCTAACTTGTCATCGAATTATTAATGCGGCCCTAAACGTTACTAAGCTGTCCCGAATAACGATCCACGTTAATAACACTGCAATTGCTCTACTCGATGTGTTTGTTGAAGTTGCCCTTGTGCAATGAACAGTCTCCGTCCTGCAGCGAGCAGTGCTATAGTTAGCACGCAAGCTAATGCTAATGCTAGCTACCAGCTAACGGCTCATTCAGCCACGCTTTGAAGGTCAGGAAGCCTGACAGCGCATGCCGTCTGCGCTGCACAAAGTCACAAAAGCGCAGTCTTTAAAGTGCACATTTTAACTGTCAATGCAATATGTTTGAACTTTTATTTGCAATTAACGTTAACTTAAATCCGTCTGTCGTTAAATCAGGTGTCCAAGGCTGTACCGGCCGCCTGCGTTGGGGTCAACCACCTCCACACACACAGACCATGGCTGCAGAAGACAGGTGAGCCAAAAACAACACGACACACTTTATCCTCCACACTACTCTAGGTCAGCTCCTGAAGGTGATCGATGAAGGTCATTTATTATACTGTGAGACCTTGTCGGTGTAATAAATGCTGTGTCAAATTAACAGAATAGCATTCTACAGGTTTCCATGTTTATCTGAAATTACCGTTGTACATGCCGTTGTAAAGACTAGTGTGCCTGAAAAAGTTAACCAAAGAGAAGAATAAAGGTACTCTCTTTTTAAATAACCTTTTGCATAGAAGAGACACTAATTACAGCAACGTCACAATGTCTTTGACTTGCAATCGATAATGTTATGTTACCCTTGCGTTAACCTGTACAATATGTATACTAAGATAGTGTTGAATGATTTCTTTACTAATGTGAGTCAAGTGGCTCTTGTGTTCAGAAAATTATATGCATTTAACTATAAATTAAGATATATCACAATATTATAACCAAAATCTACAGATTATTTTCATTGTGTCAATTAATCTGTTGATTATTTTCTCAATTAATTTATTAGTAGTTTGGTTAGAAAATTGTGAAAAATGTCAATCAGTGTTTCCTAAAGCCCAAGACGGTGTCCTCAAATGTCTTGTTTTGTCCACAACTCAGATATTCAGTTTACTATCATAGAGGAGTAAAGAAACCAGAAAGAAGCTGGAATCAGAAGTTTGACACTTTTTAAAATTTAGATTTTTTAATTAAAAAAATACTCAAACCAATTAATTATCAAGATAGTTGGCCTTTGCAGCTCTAAATTTAGTTTAATATCAATATGTTTATATAGAGATCTGTTTTTGCTAAATTTGACTTTTTAAATTAGATTAATCTGGGATAATCCAAGATGTTGTTGCATATTTTTTAAATTGAACATAAATTCATATCTTATCAGAAAGTTTTTTTATTTTTTATTTATTGTGGCTAAACAAGATCCTATAACATCCATGTCTTGTCTTTCACAGGCACAGCTGAGGTGTCTTCAATCCTGGAGGAGAAGATCTTGGGAGCCGACACTTCTGCAGACCTGGAGGAGACGGGACGTGTGCTCTCCATTGGTGACGGTATTGCCAGAGTGTACGGGCTGAGGAATGTCCAGGCAGAAGAGATGGTGGAGTTCTCATCTGGACTCAAGGTATGTATACATAGACACTATAAAACAGTGTTTTCACATGCAGTGCAGTCATCTTGAATTGACAAAACTGAAAGAACATAGTGTACCTTTTCCTAAACTGACAGGTGAAATGCTCCAAAGCCTTTAAATAGCCAGCATCTTCAGTTTAGCTTTATGCATACCTTTTTTATATTCCAAAGCAACCAGCATAAAACAATCATTCTGCTAATGAGTTGTACATTTTTCCTCCAGGGCATGTCTCTGAACTTGGAGCCTGACAACGTTGGTGTTGTGGTGTTCGGTAACGACAAGCTGATCAAGGAGGGTGACATCGTGAAGAGGACTGGTGCCATCGTGGATGTCCCTGTTGGTGTGGAGCTGCTCGGCCGTGTGGTGGACGCTCTGGGAAATGCCATCGATGGAAAGGTCATTTGAGCCACTATAACTTATGTTTTTAAGTAGAAAAGTTTAGATCACTCATAACTGGTATCTTGCAAATTCTTTCTGCTAATTAGTTGAATAGATGTTGTGGAACACCAATAATGCATAAAATTCCAGTTACTGATTTGATCAAAATTACACATAATTGGTGCCTGTTTGCATTAAATATATGTATTGGCACACTTGTCAGCATCTTGATAATCTGATGATAATCTTGATCATCTTTTAAAATGCATATTTACATTTTCTCAGGGTCCTCTGGGCTCCAGCACCCGTAGGCGTGTGGGTCTGAAGGCCCCTGGTATCATCCCCCGTATCTCTGTGAGGGAGCCCATGCAGACTGGAATCAAGGCTGTGGACAGCCTGGTGCCAATTGGCAGAGGCCAGCGTGAGCTGATCATTGGTGACAGGCAGACTGGGTAAATGCTTTGACATCGATAAACATTGTTATGGGTATTCGGACATATGACCATTTCATGGATCAATGGGAGCTAAAGCTTAGGTGCAATTTTAAATTTGGTACGTATGCTTTTTACAGGCTTCGTACCAAGTCTTGAAAGTAAACTTAATTTTAACAGTTTTGTTTTCAAGGTTAGGAATATACTTGAATTTGAACATAGTCCTTGAAAAATGTTTGATTTGCAACATAATCCGGTGTTCCATCTACACAATCACTCATGTAAACCAAAAAAAAAAAAATTTCAATCAAAACATACAAAGTTAATATGGTAAAAGCTACAAAGTGACAATATACATTGATTGCTGTGGGTATAAAAGTACTTGCAGTTGCATTTATAGTATTAATAGTACTATTTATAGTCCTGGCGTCTCACACCAGATAAAACATCACATTTTACTCTAAAAGGCTGTAGGAACCCTATTATTTATTTATTTTTTTTTAAATCTGTCTCTATTCTCCAGCAAAACTGCCATCGCCATCGACACAATCATCAACCAGAAGCGCTTCAACGAGGGAACTGACGAGAAGAAGAAGCTGTACTGCATCTACGTCGCCATTGGACAGAAGAGGTCCACTGTCGCTCAGCTGGTGAAGAGGCTGACTGATGCCGATGCCATGAAGTACACCATCGTGGTCTCTGCCACCGCCTCTGATGCTGCTCCTCTGCAGTACCTGGCCCCGTACTCTGGCTGCTCCATGGGAGAGTACTTCAGAGACAACGGCAAGCACGCCCTGATCATCTATGATGATCTGTCCAAGCAGGTGAGGACTCGTGACGTGACTGTTGTAACGTGAAACCAAAAAATGTGAGATTCTGTAAAACGGTTGCCCATGATAATGGTTAACACATTTTTTTTCCCCCTCCTCCTCTCAGGCTGTTGCCTACCGTCAGATGTCCCTGCTGCTGCGTCGTCCTCCCGGTCGCGAGGCGTACCCCGGTGACGTGTTCTACCTGCACTCCCGTCTGCTGGAGAGAGCAGCCAAGATGAACGACAACTTCGGTGGCGGCTCCCTCACCGCCCTGCCCGTCATCGAGACCCAGGCCGGTGATGTGTCCGCCTACATCCCCACCAACGTCATCTCCATCACAGACGGACAGGTTTATCCAAAATTCTCATATTGTTGGTTTGGCCCATAATATAAAACGTTTTATTTTACAAAGCTGTTATACTGTAATATCTTCCTCTGCGCTGTAGATCTTCTTGGAGACTGAGCTCTTCTACAAGGGTATCCGCCCCGCTATCAACGTGGGTCTGTCTGTGTCCAGAGTCGGCTCTGCTGCCCAGACCAAAGCAATGAAGCAGGTGGGTTTTATTTATTTATTTATTATTTATTATTTATATTTAAACACTAATCCTGCATTTCATCAAATAGAGGCTGCATTATTTCTTATTTCTACCAAGGTTATGTTTTGAATTTTAAATTTTATTCCAGTTTTGACTTTTCAATTTCATTTTAGTTTTGGTTAGTTTCACTTTTACAGAATGGTTTAGTTTTTATATATTTAGTTTTACAGTAGTTTTAGTTAGTTTTTTGTTAGGGCCAGGTATAATGTGTGAAAAGTATAGTACATACACAAAATACATGGTTGGAAAACTGCATAAGAATGGCCATTATGCTTAATCTTAATGCTACTTTAGTGTCAGATGTGAAGCAATTGCGGCGCAGCAATGATCTCCTGAATGTAAAGATTACATTTTTGTGGTTCAATGTCCAGAGAGTTAGAATATCCTTTTTATTTAGTTTCAGTTTATTAAAAATGTTTACACTGATTATTTTCATTTTAGTTTTAGTTTACTATAATAATGATTTCTACCCTGTAGGTGGCCGGTACCATGAAGCTGGAGCTGGCTCAGTACCGTGAGGTGGCTGCCTTCGCCCAGTTTGGCTCTGACCTGGACGCTGCCACCCAGCAGCTCCTGAACAGAGGTGTCAGGCTCACTGAATTGCTCAAGCAGGGACAGTACTGTGAGTGTCAACTTTGTTTTTTTTTTACAATTTGTTTCCCAATAATTATAAAATGGAATTGCTAAGGTGGTTTGCAATAATGTTGGCAGGCAGTGATGAATCTGTGTACTGTGTGAATGCAAGTAGAGGAAAGTGACTACATACAGGGTTGGATTAACTTGCATGCAGCAAATATTGTCAGAAAACTGACACATTGGCTGTGAGCCTTACAAAATGAGGAAACATTTTTCCCCACAACTTTGTGGGTTTACCTGCCGTGGAAACAATCGTCATTACAAACAAACTTACCGCTCGCTCGTCCTCCCCGTTACCACTGACGAGCCAGATGAAAGCTACAAGAGTCTAGAGGACTCTTAACTATTTTGGAACCAAAGTAGTTCTGAACGACTGCCGTTGTTTTTTCCCGGGTGAGTAAATGTGCTTGAGTTACTGTCTTTTTTCTTCTTCTTCTTTTTTTCTTTTCTTTTTTAATATTGCTGGCATCAGGATCCTAAAGTTAGCTAACATTAGCTAACTTACCTACTATTTTCTAGGTTAACTAACCGACTAGATCAACCATTCCAGAGATTCAGTGAAGCAACCTTAAAAACCTGCGTTGTGGCTTAAAAACACGGAAAAGTTGTCACATCACTTATCGCCAGTAAATACTAAGTCGAGGCATGTTTAACGTGAAGCTTAACATTACTGAGCTGATTTTCCTCCTCCAAACTGAAGACACAAACGGCAGCAGATATGGATCAAAAACCTCTTTTTTCCCCCTTTTTTTTTTTTCTAACTTTGCCACTATTTCTGGGACTCAAACATAGCCCTCTTTTTATAAACAGCACAAATCAAAGGCATTTGGGCAGTGTTGGTAGTCTGCCCTCCATCTGGAAATTGAACCGTGTGTGACGTCATATGCAAACAACCTATTTTGTCTTAAAAATTAAACTGTCTCCCCCCCTCCAGGTCCCATGGCCATCGAGGAGCAGGTAACAGTCATCTACGCTGGTGTCAGAGGTCACTTGGACAAGATGGAGCCCAGCAAGATCACAAAGTTCGAGAAGGCTTTCCTGCAGCACATCCTCAGCCAGCACCAGGATCTGCTCTCCACAATCAGGTGACACATGTCAGCCACAATGTTTGGACAGTTAACATATTTACAGTTTTAAAATGTTAATTTGACTTGTTTTCTGTTTTCAGGGCTGACGGCATGATCTCAGAGGTATCAGAAACTAAACTGAAGCAGATTGTACTGAACTTCCTGTCCAGTTTTGAGTAATGGATAGCACTTCTCTTGATCTTCAGTGAGCTACCTGTCTGTGTCCCCATTATGCTTATATATGTGAACACACTGAAGGCCAAAACCTCCATGTACAGATTTCTCCAAATAAAATTTTACAACCCTAATGAGCTGTAAAATTCCTCTGATTGTGCGCTTAACTATGGTCAGTTTAGTGTTTAGGTTGGTGCCCTGTCAGCAGATTTCACCAGTGGCAGAAGAGTAATAATAAAACACAAATACTTTTTTCTTTTAAACGCATCAAATGTGTTTTGGAATTTATGTCTGAGTATTTTAGCGTACCAAAACTTACAGGTAACATGCATAACGATCTACGTACCACAGTCTTGAATTCTGTTTCCTGTAATGAGTTGTTCATAAGAGCATTATATTAAAGAGGGCAAACGAGTGTGTTTAGACTTGACGAGTGTGCTTTGCTCCTCACTGTTTCCAGAGGATGGAAGGACTGTAAGCCCAAATGTTTGATACTATGGGAATAAATTCAGTGACACTGTCACACATCAAATCCTTCTTGTATTGTCCTGTGTTTATATTTTATGAGACCGTGCTCCCAACCACTGACTTTGTGAAGTGACTACAGTGAGAATATTTTGATGTTGAAGTCTGGCCTGTCAAATCCGTAATTCACAAAGCACATTTATTCGTGGGTCATTGAAGTCTTTGAAAGTTTGTGAATTTGAGGGTGGAAAATTAAGTCCTTTTTAAAAAAAAAAAAAGGATATAAATAGATATGGGTCATTGAAAGTGCTTGATTTGACATATTTTGTGCACAAATATAAATTGAAGTTCTTTTGATATTTTCTTTTGTATATAGGCTACATTATGCTGTCTGTGTGTCTCCTGTGTCAGCCTGCTAGTTCTCATAGAAATTATCGGTGCTGTAACAGTCATTAACATTGATCTGTGTCTTAAGCTGCTGTTGTTGAATTTGAGGGGCCTGGAAGATTTGGGAACCCTGTTTATTTTTACTTTATACATTTGAATCAGTGAGAGCTCTTGCATCTTTTCTACAAAAGATGATGGAACATTTCTAAGTAGGGTTTCAACCAACAATTACCTTCATTATCAATCAGCATATTATTTGATCTATTAATCATGTTTAAAAAGAAAAACATTCCCATCGTGACTGCTTTCTCTCGCCTACATATATTCGATGTACACTGATATAAAACAAAAGCAGCAAATCGAGAGAAACAAGAATGTTGTGTTGAACTGAAAAGATTAATCAGTTAAAAGTTGCAGATTGATTTTCTATAGGCCTACATCAGTTACTCAGGTAATTGCTCTATCTCTAAGCATGTAACATTACACTTGTAAAGCAGAAGATAATGTAGCATTGTGTGCAGCCTTCGTATCATTCATGTCCAGTAGGTGGCTGCAGACTGACAGCGACTCCGGCATCAAGACGAGTCAATGATGGTGGACTGCGTTTGGTCCTAGTTGCTAGAAGGGCCCACAACAGTTTAGTATAGTCTATTGTCTTTTTTCAATACCTTTGCCAGTATTACTTTTCAATATCATACACAATCTTACATTTCTATTTACTCATTTGACTGAATTTATCTTACTTTTATTAGTAGTTTATTAGGCACTGGTGTTAGCATATGATTAGGCTACACTTATTATTACACTATTGTTTTTATTATGTTGTACTTTTTTTTTTTAGCAATCTGTCACAAGAATTTCCTTTGGGATTACTAAAGTTATATCTCATTTTAAAAGATCCCTCTTTTTAATCATATGTACATTTAGTTAAAAAAAAAAAGTATGTTATGATTATTCTACATACATGCCATTCTGCATCACATATCACAGCATGTAAGCAAGAGGGATGTAGCAAAGTTATTGAATCCCATTATACTTTCTCCCTATGTTTACCTCTTATATGAAAAGTAAATTATATAATTTAAATTGATCACATTTTAAAAAGAAGGGAAAGAAAAAAACAAATAAATAACAGTTTACATGAAACAGTAATTGCTCTCATTGCTACATAATTGCTACTCTTGAATCATGCTGTACATTATTCTACTTCTTGTGCAATTTTGCCACCTGACTTAAACACTTTTATTTTATCTTATTCACCACTGTGCCAATCGTCACAGATGAAACGGGGAAAGTTGAAGGTTTGTTAAAGTTTCTCATCAAAACAAACTGGCTGCCAATGTTGAGAGTAACAACAGACATTTTATATAACCACCAGTCACCACCACCATTTGAATTTCAATTCTTATGAGGGATCAGGTGTGGTGCTTTTGTGTAACAGCCTGTGTGTTCATACATGTATTTCCACAACCACAAAAGCTTATGACGCCCTGTCCAACTTGCGATTCACACCTCATTTCCCAATGATGAACTAATCTGTTTTTTGTTTCCTGTCAACCGGGAACAAGATGAGACTGATAGAGGAGTAAACTCTACTCTCTGTTCTACACTGTTCAAGACCATTTATGGCTTCATTTGCATCCATTGTTATTTAAGCAGTTGATACTGTTAATAGGATCCTCTTGTCATTAGATTTCTCCTCACAGTTGTCTTATTGTCTCACGGGACCCAGAAAGATCCCAGTGTGAGGTTATTTGACTAGCCATTATCTAAAGAGTAGTGGGCTGGCAAAGTGTATTGTGTAAGGAAAGTAAGTGTAGTGTGATGGAAATTAAATTGTGCCAATTCTTGAAAAGCTGCCATAGCACACTGCATTCTGAGTCGCTTGTTTCTCCAGTGGCATCACTGCCTGGCAAGAAAGAGTGAGACATGTGACATGTGAGAGTGAATTGAGCCGCTTTCAATAAAGACTATTGTGAAGGTCAGCGTGACAGCAAGAGAGAGCTCTGTGGAGCAACACACAATATGATCGGCCAGATTGCAGACGTGGTGGGGGAGGTATAGTAGAAGTGATGGTACAGCACCATGAGCAGTTTTTCAATGGACAAATGGACTTGGAGTCATGATTCAGTATCTATGAAATATGCGTAGGCCTAATGATGAAGCAATAGTCTTTGAATTCCCTTTGCTACTGATATATAGCAGGACATCCCCTACTGCATATAAACTGTTGTTTTTAAACTTCCTATTTCTACATCCCTGCTCAGTTCTCTTTATATAACACATGCATAGTGCCTGGAAAGGGATCTAAAAAAAACCCCCACATATTCTCCCGATAGTACTAGCACTAGTGCTGTTTGTGCTCTAAATCAAATTTGCTCAATATGGTCTGCGGAGTTAAGTCAATAAAGAGACAATGGTGAATTTCTCTGAGGGAATTTCCAACATTTCTAATATCAACACATTCCTAAAAATTACATGCTAGTATGCATGATATTATTTCTGAATTGGCAGTTGAGAATAACTGAAGCTTTAACAGGAACTGAAACTGGGAAATTTTCACATGAGACAACGGGGTTCAAACAAAGCCCCTGGTTATACTTGCTATAATACTACAGCAACAACTACTCAGAGTTCAACTGAAATTATTACATCCGGTCATCTGCCATTTTGTCAGATCTGTGACCTTTTTATCTACTCCACAAATGAAATGCCCTTTTACTAGCATTTCCTGTTTTCTATTATAGCTGTTTTGCAATTGTTGATTTAGAATTTAATTTTCCTGTGATCAGTTAAACGCCAACCAAGTTATCTATTAGCTGCTGGGGCTAATGTGAAGCTAATGCAACAAGTAACTGTTAAAATACTGTACAGTATAGTCTTTTGTGAATCCTGTTTTCTTGGTACTCTTCTAATTCACCTTACAATGTACGGTATTTCTATATCACTATAATTTAATTTGTTGTCATTTGACATCAGTTGACACATTGCTTCCAGTAAAGACTTCAATGTCCATCTCCTGTCTTCAACCTGTATTGGAAATGTATTGTGCTCCATGTATAACTGTGCACGTATACACACATGATGAGTGCACAAGAACCACAACTGCCCTGCTCATATGTACATACGTGGTTTTGCATGGAGCCTGTAGCCTTGCTGACATTGATGAGAGTAGTTTATTGCTGTCACGGTGTGTTAAACTAAACCTAGTTCTCCTAGTCACTGTAATAGGATTTAAACTCTAAAGCAGATCTCGGGCAACTCGCACATTAGCAGCCAAGGATCAGCACCTGTCTGACAGTTTCTATTGGTGAAGACAAGCCGGCGTCTTTCTGTTAGAAACAGTGAGAATATGCAGTGATAGGCTGCTTGTTAATGTAGTGCTTAACTTCTGTATCCATGATACCACCATGGTAACAAACAAACATGTTTTTTTTCCATTGACAATAGGCATATTAGCATTTGTGGTTTCTATGGTCTGTCTAGTGAATGACCTGCCCAACGTGTTTTGTTTTCTTTCAGGCTGTTTGGTTACTGAATCACACTCTTGGTTTCTCGTCCTTGCTCTCATACATTACGCTGCAGTCTCACTAGAAAAAGACCAATCAGCAGCTCCATTCACTTGCATTATATCTGAAAAACATACAGGAGTATTTTCCCTAATTTGTAACAACGTAGCA
>JAOVVB010239382.1:0-22392 GCA_028570985.1 Heterobranchus longifilis | reverse complement strand
TTTCATTCTCACGTCTACCTCTTCCATCTTACCCACCATTTCAGATTGTAGAAGAAATGGCTGCATGTCTGAAACTCATCAATCCAGCTATCTTTCATCACGTCAGCACCAAGTGAAATGGGAAAAGTCCATGGTTAGCACTGCCTGACTATAAAATCAATAGACTGAAGTCAATCAAAGCAGTCATTTAGTACACTTAACCTTTGTGACTGTTTAGTCTGGCTTGTTTTATCTCTCTTACTGCAGACATTTTCAAATCTTCCCTCTGGACTGAATCGTTTTCTGCCATCTGGATGAGGGTAAGAACAGAATACCAGAGTGAATAATAGAGGAGGGGAGAAAAGAAGAAGGGAAAGGAAAATGAAAAATAAAATGACAGGAAAGGCAAGGGTACAATGGACACTGAGGGAGAGCTACAAAGTCAACAACCTACTCTCCAGGGAAACAAGGCTCCATCTCAATATTCAACTCTCACTTCTAAGCCAAAGCATGAAAGATGTGTTCATTTCCATTCCCATTACAAGCCTCAGATTTATTTCAATAACATGGGTGCGCTCTTTAGAGCCTGCAAATTGCAGCGCCAAACAGTGTCAGTGGCATTTCAAAGGCAGCCAGAGTGTTTGATGGTATTCTAATGTTGTCAGGTTTTGGGGGATTTCAGAGGAGAGCATGGTGAGCTGGCAGCTTTGAAGTCAGGCAACAATGACAGAACGCAACTTACCCCACTCACCACCAGCACCACCGCACACCCACTTTCTTTCTTCAGAGTGCTGGCTGAGGGTTGAAATAACTGCACACAACATGGATTAGGGTCACCAAAATCCCACACTGATGACTCAAGAGGAGGAGGGTGGGTGGGTGTGGGGGGTTCAATTTTCTCCTCAAGTTTGACATTCAAGTTCCTTTCAGGCCAAAAACCTCCCATGGAGCCTGTGAATGGAAAATGTTCCAGAAACTTGGCCACCGAGGCCCAAAGTTACTTTAGGATTGATCGTTCCATCAGCTTCACTTTGGAGTTCTTGTTAAAGCTTTTAGTGATTAATATGATTATTAACCACATGTTGTAGGGATTGTATAACTGAGAATTAAATCCACCTAATTGCATCATTTAATTTACAGAACAAACAAACAATGTACACCCTGTTTTACCGACGTGATCTAATGAGAAAGCGTATAAAAAGCACGCCACTTTTTGCCGTGTTTCGCGAATAACACATGTCAAGCTTTTCACATCACTTCACGCCCCCATGTCACTTTTATGTGCCAAACTATGACACTTCACTATGGTTGCAGTTTTGTGAATTTAAACAAAACATCATGTTTTGGGTTAAAATAAGGACGTTTGCAGTCAGTTGCGTAAATGACGTCATAACGAAAATAACCAAAATCAATGGTTAAGTTAACATAACTTGTTTCACATGGGACATCTGTCTCCTGGGTCAAAGTCCTGTGATTGTTGGACCCATCCACCACCACCACGCAAAATAACTTAAATAACTGTGTTATTCACACGCCATTTTGTGAGGCCTGGCTGGTTTTACACATTTTGTGTTTTACAAATTTCACGAAACGGTGACATATCAGTTCTATAACTTTATCTGTATATTTAAAAGAATATAAGTCTTGTTCATCTTCATGTCAGTTACCTTCTAAGATGTGAAGTGTTCTAGAAAGTCCAAAAGAATAATGAAAACCAAACATCTACAGATAAAACTACAATCTCGGTTTTCTCCGTCTCAACGATGAAGCAACATATTTTGACTTTCAACATTATCCAAGCGTCTTTACATTGCCTCCACTCTCTTTGTCAGCCGCAGGAATTTCATTTTTCCCCCCTCCTCTGTCAGGTACTAAAGTTTTCCTTTGAGGTGTTTTGAAGACAATTTTCTGTCTTGTAACTAAATGTCAAGTCTCGATGATGGGAAAGATGGGAATCAGAGAAGTAATCTCAAAGGTGGCAGCATGGGTGTGTTTGAGCTGATAGCTGCCGTGTCTAACCAGACAGAGTGTGCTCAGCCTCATAAAAAAGGCTCAGGAGAACACCATTTTCAAATAATCACTTGGCATTAGAGAAGGAGCTGCCTTTGAAAATGTATTTACACCCTGAATTGCATTTTACCCCAGAGTTTACTATCACAGAGCATTGTGTAAGGCCCATTATTGGGATTCAGAGGTAACAAGGCTCGGGCTTTTTAGCTACAAAGATAACGGTTTGAAGGATTTTGCCAACTAGGGGGTCCTGATGACAGAATCTTTCATCTTGGGTTTAACGGATGATTAAGACCCCCCACCTCCACCTTTACTGCCTCTCCAACCAATTCCATCATGTTGCGTGTGCACGTGCGTGCATGTTCTGGGGTCTTTGATCATGCTTTGATGCATGGTACTGTCCACTACACTGAAAACTAAAGCCAATTAAAGTACAGTTACTGTCTGATCTGAGACAGCATCACATTCTGCTCATGTGGACTGTTAAAGCTCAGCTCAGCAGGATAAATATTTATTTTATTATGATTTGCTTGTTTATTTAGTTATTTATTTTGCTCCGCCAACACAAATAGTTCCGCAGCTGGACTGAGACTGCACTGTTGTCAAGCAAGACATAAACATTCTCCTGCACGCTAACGTTAGCTTGCTAGCTTATGTTGTGTAGGTCTACAGGTTACCACAGGTCATCTAAGTTACTTTATATCATGTCCACTTGTCTGTTTCCATTTATTGTGCAACCAGCCTGTTTACAGTCACTCTGGTGACGTGTGATTCTGACCAGTTAACAGCTGATCAGACGTTACGTTGCTCCGTTGTTTCCTGCTCTCCAGACCGCTCGCTCTTCTTAACGGACTGAATGTTGATGTTTACATTATATATTGTTAGCGTTAGCTTAATTTTTGCTCCGCATTAATTTAGGTTAGGTCGGCTGGTGTCGAATTAAGACTGCAGTAACGCAGCTCGTTATCACAGTCATTGATCACACCTGGTGTTTGTTCTGAAGTATCCAGGTTTCTTTCCTTCCCTTCGTCCTCTTCTGACGATCATTCATAATTTAACTCAAACGTTATGTAGTGTTGGCAGAATAAAAGATCGCAGTAAGCTAATTCTCAACTACAGAAGTTTACTTCAACAGGAAGCATACAATAACAATAGTTTGTTTCACGTAACTTTACATAGTCGCCATCTTTAACTCTTACTCTGATGCGTCAGGTATCTGCTATACAACAGTGCCGCCTAGTGGTAGAAACATAGAAATTAAATTATATTTCTATGGGTCAAAAGCAGTATACATTAGGATAATAGTTTGAAGTATTCATGCAACGTTTGATACAATCTGAGTCTGAGATAAAGCTACATAACGACCGTTAATGTAATGAAGTAAATAATGTCTTATTAAAAGTTGTGCCGAATATCAGCATTCATGGAATGCCTCTGGTCCAATCAAATTGCTTGGTCGGAACTAACTGTTGTATAATGTTTTTTTAATCACGGTGCACAACTCATTTAATCTAACAGAAAACAGCTAATTATAACACATTAAGTGAGTGTTCCTACAAATAACAGGGCTATAAAATGTCACTGTCAACTTATGCCCTCGGAAAAAAAGATTGCTATTGTTAGTATTTTACTTTTTTTATTTTAAGCTACAATAAAAACTGTCAAAACAGTGGAGAAGTTACACTGTGCGGCACTGACATTTTTGAAATTATTTACTTGAGGTTCAGAGATTGTGTTGAATCACCAGCTTAGAAATGTGCAAAAGCTGATTATGATAAGCTGGCACTTACAAAATAGATCAGTCACTAACAGCTTAGCAGCAGAGTTGAAGTCATTCTACAAACTGTGCACAGTCGAAGCTATCTGGTACCACAGCAGTCTCATTTGAATCAAAATCACCACATTTTACCATGTACATGAAAAGGTTTTGTTTGGCGTTGTGCTAAATACAGCAACTCGTTTGGTAGTGATCTGACGGTTTGATTTGTTACACTGATCTGTGAGGCTCCCTGTTGTCACAGTCAACAACCAGCGATGGTTCATTACTGTTTTAGTCTGCCGTCTGTGTCTCTGTGGGTATAGCTGAGCTTCCTGTTTGTCTCTTTCTGCTGCTGTAAAGCAGTAAAAAAAGACAGAAGAGAAATGCAAGAGAAAGAGAGTAATTATGGTGAAATAATAAGGGCCAGCTCAGGGCTCTCTCACTCGAGGCTCAGGGTGATCCTCTGAGTTACAGCCTGTCCACCTTAGCAGGCCAGGAATGCCAGGACACTGCCACCAGGCCCCACCCACCCATGCACGCACACACACGCGCACACACACACACGCGCACACACAATAATGAACCTAATACTAGTCTCATGGTATTTTATTGTAGTCTCATTTAAAACCGACACCAGAGGTCTTAGCGGGCATAATTGATACTAAATCAGCACCACATTAACTGACTAATGGTCACATACAGTCCAACAGTTAGTCTAGGCCTCATACTCGAGACCTCAAAAATAGAGAATTTTGAAACCAAAGTGCCTGGTGGTCACCCATCGGTAGGGGATCACCAAAGTCATTGAATGTCTGTACAAAATGTTGTGCCATCTAGTAGATGTTGAGATATATTTCACTTTGAACTGCTGGTGGTGCAACAAAAAAAGTCAGGGGATCACCAAGTCATGAGAATCTATCCTCTGGAGACCATGTCTGTCCAAAATGTCATGGCAGTTCATCCGAAAGTTGTTGGGATATTTCATATTTCTAGCAGCAATAGTTTTTAGTTTCAGTCCTGCGTCTTAGTTTTGTCTAGATGTTATGATATGTGTGAAGCACAGGTGGATCTGCAGCTGCATCGCAATAGCAGGGCTGCACAAATCAGCATTGCTCCAGATGCTGTGGCTTCACTCCCAGGCCAATTTCTAAACACTGTACATGGGCAATCATAGGAGTTGCTGCTATTTAACGGCATGCAGCATTAAATTACTGCAGTGTAATTCATCCACCTGAGAGGGAGCACAACGAAAAATTCTACTTAACTATCCACCCATCCATCTATATGTTTTTTTTTGTTTCCTCACAGTTTTATTTAATTTGGATATTTGCCATCATAATATTCAGCCTTGACAAGGCAAACAAGAAGGAACCTTGGGCTTAATAGATTTTAACAAGGTTTTCTGAGCATCTTTTCTCTGCCATAATTACGATGTGTATTTCCCCCGACGGGCTGCAGCACTTTTGTTTATAATCACTCGGGTTCATCAAGATGCAAAATAAGTCACAGACAGACTCCTCTCCTCTCCATCGCTCACAAACTCAAACAGAAGACAAAACCCACAAAATCAGACCCTCATTATTACAGCTCTGCATAAAGAGGTCTGGGGCAGGTTATGACACACATAAATTGCACTTTTTACACTCCTCAAAGGAAAAGTATGTGTGTAGTAGGGGTGGACGGTATAAACGGTACATTAAGTACACCGGTATGAATTTGCCCTACTGTATGAATTTTGACTAAACCGTGGTGACTGGTGGAGCCCTCATGAGTCAGGAAGGACTCCAGCCTGTGCCACCAGAGTGCAGTGGCATTACCTGCAGCCGTGTGTTTACCTTTATAAAATTGCTTAAAACCAACACCAGTCTGCTACAGTATAACCATACACACATCAGAATGCTCGGATATATACTCAGCCAGACATTTCTCCGATGGAGAAGGAGCTGGACAGGACAGCGCTGCAGTGTGTTAATGTACAGGGGAGTTTGCCTTTTTTTACTCGCTGTTCTGTCTGAGCCTGTAGAGCCACCGTAGTTTGCAAGTGACATGTAGCTTGTAGCCCTATGCTAGCTATTTAACATTATAAAAAGCACTGACATGAGACCCCCAAATAACTGATTAATCCGTGTCATTTTGGATCTTACTCGCTAACCTGTGGTGTTTTGTAACGTTACTCCTTGGAGAGACGCAGGCAGTCCGTTTTGTTAACCAGAGGTTTTATTTCTGAAGATGACACACTGTTATTGTCAGTAACGTTAGACATATTGAGGCAGAGAGGCATTGCTTCTCTCTATTGAAGCTGAGGCTCACGCTGGATCAACTGGGATGCAGAGCACTGCACACACACACACAGATTCAAGGATTCTGTTATTGTACAGGAGGCTATTAACAAAAATGCACTCTATATGTCCTAGTTAAGAGTACAGTAATAGCTGCCATACAGTTGCAATACCAGTGCTTTACCCCTTCAGAAGCATTTATATTGAATGAAAACAAATATACTGTGATATGTACCATTACCGTCCGTACTTTTTATACCGAGATAGTCTATACATTTTAGGCTGTACCGCCCAGCCCTTTGTATGTAGTATGTATTTAAGTGAGTGCACCTGCCTCAGTGACTGCTGTAAAGGAAGTAGGAAGGCAAGCAATGTTCACATCTAATGCATTAACTGATGTATTCCATCAGTGAGCTAGTCAGCCCATCAGCAAAAAATATATACTGTTTAAGGTTTCCCACAGTAAATAACATGCAAACATAACAGTGACAGCAACAGTAAACATCCTGCTGTCTCCACACACGCTGGAAATATTTATGCCTACAGGCTTGGCCTTTGAAGTTGCCCGTTTTCAAGGTTACACCTGTTTAAATATGAATTCATTTAAATTCCTATTTCAAAACCCATCATAGCACTCTTCACCCGGTTTTTATGTGAAAATAGAAATGAAAATGCATCTGTGCGATTGAGATCCCCTGAAGCCTTGCTTGACAAAGTTAACCACAGCAACAGATCTGAGGAGAGTGAGTGAGGTTTATTCGAGCACAGTAACAAACTTCAATCAGCCTGTGTTTGTCAGTTGCAGGGCAAAGCCAAGGCAGGGGTGGATGCCCACAGATGATAGTAAGAGCCTGGCAGAAGGGAGAGACAAAATAATTGCTATACTGTAGTCATATACAGACACTTGGATGCTCAGATCAGTTGCAGGGCTGTGTAGTAAATGTACATCCCTGCATCTTTAGTAAACCCAATATTAAGAGGTAATTAATATTCAGTGCAACAAACCAGCAAATAACACAATTGAAAATCTAGTCAGTCATTCATCTGCACCTCTAGTCACCCAGTACAGTGAACCACATGACCCATGCTTCGACTGTTATCAGCTGATTGAATGTGCATTATCAGTTATCACTAGGGCTGAACGATTTGGAGAAAAAATCTAATTGCTATTTTTCTGACAGATATTGCAATTTAATTTGCGATGTAATATTTTAAAGTCAAGCTTCAGTTCAATATTCACTGTGTAATACATTTAAAACATGTAATGGAGCATTATAAGATAACATCAAAACAGTTTTCTTCTGGGACTCAGCCATCCAGGAACCATCTCATAATAAGTGGTGTGGGTACGACCGTGTTTACAGCAACACGACTTCTGCATGTCACCGCCCCCAATATGAAGGACCTTTGGACTGGTTCTTTAAACTCTCCAATTGTTACCATGCAGTTTTAGTAACAAAAGCTGGGAGAATGATCTGAGTCTATACGTAGCGTTCTTAAATAATGCCACAGTTATTTTAACCCAAACCAGAATCTGTAGTCCAGATCAACTTAATAAAGTCCAAGACCAGGTCCAGTCGAGTCCGAGACAAGAGTCCAGAGGAAATCAAGTCCTGTTGAAGACCATAATAGGCAATAGTGTCTTTTCAATACTAATATAGTGATTAAGGAGTTAGGATGGACAGAAATAATCCATCGATAAACAAGACTGATCTATCTTCTATCATCAACCTAATCATAGAATTTAGGCGACGTTCTGCACAATTGATCCTGAATCAGCAGCCAAGAACAACGTGAACAGTTCTCAATAGCCGAGATCAAGACCAGACTTGAGTACTACAACCCTGATGATAACCACTGACAACGGCCATTCAGTCGAGTGATAACATTTGAAATGGGTGCAAGATCTTAAACTATTCTGGCCGACTTAGTGACTAGTGAGACTGCCAGTCATCTCAGCCAAAACACTGACTACTATTCCATGACTGTATCAGCAAACCAGCCAGACAAAAAGTCACTGAGGCACATGACACGGTGATGGATATCTGAACACATCATCTGATCAATAAACCACAGACAATCTACCATGAGTGGCAATGAAGACATGACAAATGTCCCAAGGGAACACAGGATAATGTGTGAAGATGGTTTTTTGCTTGTCACACTGTTTGAAAATCAGCCCTTGAATATCATTTTTAACTCAGAGCCAAAACAAATTCTAGAGGTCAGAAGTCATTTCATATCATTTGAAACATATGATTGCAATTGACTGACCATCTGGCACTACAGGAGCAGCAGAGGAGGCTCTGAGTCATAGAAAGAGTGTCAGTAAGCACTCGTTGACTACTGCAGCAGTGCTGTGCTCTTGGTTGACTTCTAAATGTACCGGAGCTATAAATATTATATTTTGTTTCTGCTTCTTCCACATGCTGACCACTGAAAGTTCTGCTTCCCTGAATCTGTATTCAAACTTGGATGGTTTTACATTTACAGATTATGTACACCACACTATATGCAAAAGTTCAGAGTTTAAGGTTGACTTCCATGTTAATTGATGCATGTCTATGGCCCAGTGCCAATGTTCACACATACACATGCTCACTTCCTCAGAGCTGTCCTGCTGTGAAAATGCTTGAGGGATGCTGCAAGGTTTTTTGAGCCTTTTACACACACTTTCTTCCAGTCTGCACTGCTGCCGATTTTGCTTGAGGGATTTACCGACATTTCATTGTGTTCTGATGGTAAAATTGGAATGACAAAATGAATAAAAAAATAATTCACTAAACCAAAGGCAAGAATGAGTGTATATTTACATAGCCTCTCTCTCTCCACCATTTCCTGTCATTCTCCAACTGCTCTATAATAAAAGGCAATAAAAGCCCTACAAAATAATCTTAACAAAAAAAGATAGGATCTGCAAGGAAGGAAGTTTTAGTAAGAGTACAGAAAGCTGTGACGTGCATGTTCTGTGAGTGGGCATCCGTAAAGAAGGATGCACAAGATTAGATGAGATACCAGATGGCATCGAGATTAGACGTGATCATATATATATATATATATCAGAATCATATATATATATATATATATATATATATGCATTATTGATGTGCTTCAATAATACATACTCCCTGAGCATCTAAAAGTACTGTTGCACCTGTAGCACATGTGCAAATAAGGTCATGCTTGTTTTTAAAGGTCTATTCTGGCCAAAGCAGAGGACTGGATGTTTGCCAACCCATTTAACAGCCAAGTCGAAAAAAAAGCTGAAAACTTCCTGCCAACTGCAGTAACACCCAAACCTGTCAATCAAAAGGCTTGGCGCTACGGACACGCGTGCAAATAGGAATACACTAATACACATAAGCGTGCACGCACGCACACATACAATACAGCACACACAAATCCATAAGCAAACGTAATTTCACACACAAGCCAACATCCAGCAACGCACAGGCACCCAGCAAGGCATTCAAGCATTCAGGCAGATCGATAGGCTTTCAGGAAGCCAGTAACACCCAGGTTGAGCCCCTGAGGCTCTGGCCAAGTTACTCAGCACTTTCCCTGGCCACTCAAGAGGAGCCATGCTGGGCTCTGGGCCAAGAACCAAAGGCAGGAAAGTAGCATACGGGTGAGAACTAAACTTTTGACACAAAGTTATTCTGTCACATCTGTGACAGCAGCCATCATTATCCACTCACAGAGTGAGTTCACAGTTCATTTGAAATGTCTGTTCGAAGGTCTTGTTGAGGTATAGCCTTTGTTGGTGAAAAAGTGCACTGTCAAGGATTTGGGTCTTTGAAAGATAACCTGTTTGCATTACAGCATCTGCACAGTGTCAGTGTACTTTAAGATGCTGTTGTTTTCTGTTCCATTTGATTGTTATATCTGTTGTAGTCTGGCTCACCGAGTGAACAGTTCCTGGATAAAACCTCATGGGAAGTCTCTCCCCTTCGTGTTCCAGTTCTCAAAGTCCCTTCGCTGCAGCCGGGGCACCGGCCAAGACAATCCTGATTGGTTTAAAGAAATGCAAACAAGTGGAGAGTTTTTTTTTTCCCTATCCAAGAGTGAAAAAGCACTGGATCCAGACCTTCCTCCAAATGCAAAACTGTTGCTGGTTTAAAAAGTACAGATATTAAAAAATATATAATTTAGTGTGCTGCCGTCACCTTTTCATTTAGATTATGGACTATGGACATATGGATTATGGAAACTTGGATTTTTTCCCCTGTTTTCTCCCCAGTTGTACTTGGCCAGTTCCCCCTGCTAAGCTGTCCTGGTCGTTGCTCCACCCCCTCTGTTGATCTGGGGAGAGTTGTAGACTAGTACATGCTTCCTCCGATACATGTGAAGTCGGCAGCTGCTTCTTTTCACCTGACAGCGAGGAGTTTCACCGGCAAGACGTAGCGCGTGGGAGGATCACAGTACTCCCCCCAGTTCCCCTCCCCCCCGAACAGGCGCCCCGACTGACCAGAGGAGGCACTAGTGCAGCGACCAGGACACATACCCCTATCTGACTTCCCACATGCAGACACGGCCAATTGTGCCTGTATGGACGCCCGACCAAGCTGGATGCTTCATTTAGATTATTAAGCAGGTTATTAAGTAGGTTAGGTCTGACCCAAAATGGGGCATGGAAATACACACTATACAGCATTTCCAATTCTGATTGACACCTTTTTTGAAAATGGAAAACTCAGGGATTGGCTGTGTAAACACGTTTGGTCTTATCATGAAGGAACAGGTATTCTAAAATAACACAAAACTATGTCTCGTCACTAAAACAGATTGTTCCAGCTCATAATTAGAGTAATACTTTTTGTAGTGCATGGGAATGAAATATGCAAGGAATGCATAGAGAAAGGGCTATAAAATAATGAGGTGCAGATACTCATGTGGATGGTTTGTTTATGACGATGAAAGAAAGAACTCTGCGGCTCGTTTGATCGCTGTCCTCTGCAGCTGCTACTGACAAAAGCCGTGTTTATACACTATAAACATAACTCCAAATGAGAAAACAACTGCATGCAACCACATACACACACCTGGTTTAACAATTGCAAACTCACACACAAACGCACACGTTCACTACCAACAACAGACCATGTAAATACAGAGCTAATTTAATGCCGGTGATAAAAAATAACAACCCTAATTATCTGATGCAATAAAATCAGCTTGACAATCTTAAAGTACACATAATATTTACATCACTTTCACAATGTACAGCAATAAGCTCATCACTTTACCAATGAAAACAACATTCTTCCCAAAGGTAAACAGAGCTGGAGGAAGGTCTGTCTCACCCTGGAATAGGTTAAAAAACCTCTCCAGCTTGTTTGCATTTCTTTAAACCAATCACAATTGTCTTGGGCGGCGCTACGCCCCAGCTGCAGTAAAGGTAACACGAAAGGGAGAGACTTCCTGCACGCAAGTATGCGCTATCCCCACACTGTTCATCCAGTAAGCCAGACTAGTTTTATAGTGAATTGTTCGATTGCTTGGTTAATGTTATCTTGGGGGCGATCAATAGCCAAGTGGTTAAGTCATATACCAAATAATTGAACCCCCCCACCCCTGTCATTAATAACCATAATAACCATAATCATCATTGCAATTGCAAATCTCTTACAGTATTGTCACACTTTAATCATGCTCAGAGCATGGTATACACAATCAAATGTTAGATCGAAAATCGCGCACCCTAGAGAAGCACAAGTCCTCCAACCCATTCGTCCACACAGGACGATTGTTCCTAACCTCTAATACGACTCACAGGAGCATTTCCTAAATTAGCACCCCTACCGGTAGCAGGAGATCAGCACATCCTCAAACCCAAAATGTAACAGTTGGAGTTTTAAACATGTGGTTAACGTTATGAAACGGTCACAGTTTGGTTAGGTTTAGGCAACAAAACTACATGGTTAGGTTTAGGAAAAGATAATGGTTTGGGTTAAAATCAGTGCATTTGTTACATTACTTAATTTTCGTAGGTAAGTACATGACATAATTACGCATGTGATGTAGAACGTGAGATACGTTTGTTACATAAAGTTAAAATAACTCAACGTTGACTTTTAGTTCCAAATGGGACATGAAAAGTAGTCTACTGGTTCAAAGTCCTGTGTTTGTTTGACCCATACAACAACCCTCCCACTTTCTTCTACATTACAGGACTTTCCTGCTTTGCTCCATTCATAATTACTATGGCCATTAGAGGTTGGTGCCTTACTGTACAATAAACAGAAATATTGGTCTGAATAATCTCCTTTATACGTGTAGCCATCCAAGGTTTTGTATCCTTGTTTTGGTTATTCTCCTCCAAGGTGATTTCAGATCGTTAATAAACAAACAAACCCCGCTGGTTCTCCCGAGGGTCAGGCTTGATCCTTTAGTTACCATTCTCGCAGACAGGATGGCTTCCCTTGGTGGCACCTGCTTAGTTTCAATTTACGGTTACTGCTGAACAAACAGATTACTTTGTCTGACACACCTTCTAAGAGCCCTGTTTTTGTTACATTGATGATACTCTAGGGTGCAATCAGGAAACAGCTCACTTGGGTAAGGTTACATGGTACATAACGATCAACCATGGGGGAAATAATACTTAATTACACATGCAGCAACTATTGTTCAAATCATTATACAATATGGATTATGTGTAATACAACTATTCAAACATGATTATGTGTAATTGTATAATTTCCCCCACAAACCTTTACACAAAGCAAATTCTTCTAATTAACAATTTGAGTTTTTATACTGAAAGGAAGAATTTCTTGCTGTATTCCAAACCTACGTTTTCTATTTCTTTATCATTCATTCCATCCGTTATTTTGTGATTTTGTTGAAGCTCACTGGGGTCTTCTTTATTGGAGAAAACATTTTACAGCAATAGTATTAATTACGATAAATATCATTATTATGTGATAGGGATTTTATCATAGCAATGCATTGAGTCCCCATGTCCCAAAGTGTGTGCACAGTGTATTAAAAATGCAGTACAATGGCAAAACAAAGTGAGCTCTTTCAGAACGGTTTTCATCATCAAAAGAAAAAAAACGAATGCAATCTTGCTCCTGCTTATAGAAATGGAACCATATCTGATCGGTTATTCAAACTGTCACACCAGAAAAGTGCTATTGACGTAGTATTCAGTTGTTCTAAACAGAGTTATAAGAACTCACTGAAGCTGTCTGCCCAAATTGATCCCCTGAGTTCGATGAAAAACTATCCCTACACAAAACTAAATTCAACATTTCCAAGAGGGCAGTACAAAGGTTATTTTACTCCAAAAGTAGACCATGCAGACCTAAAATGATCACATCATCTTCAGACCAGCATATCAAGCTTACAGCTTTATCCACACCCAAGAGAATGCTATACCAAAAACAATTTTAAACATTTATATGGTCCAAAAAAATATCAAAACTTCAGTCTGGAAGACTAGAAGAAAGTCTTGTTTACAGACTAATCAAAGTTTAAACGCTAAAGACGCAGTTGTGGAGCTGATATGAGGAGACCGCTGCATGAGAACTAAATGCAACAGTGCGTGAAACCTCCATTTAAACATTGTGGTGGAAAATTATTCTACCGTGGGAATGTTCCCAATGAATAAAGATAAGCACCACTTTATTCTGCGTTGGCATGCCATCCCTTCTGACATAGAAAAGGACTCATCCTCACGCAGAACAGTTAACTCTAAACATGCATTGAAAGAATGGCAGGTGTGATTGATATCCAAAAAAACAGTCAAGACACTATAAGGTATGTTCCACAACAGGGCTCAAATAATGTGGATTCTCAAATCCTGCAAACACTTGTGGAGTCGATGGCAGTCAGACTAGTGCACAGCTGCATGGCAGTAGGCAAAGAATGGATGAAACAAATACTGAACAGTAAATGGAAAGGGAACACTATAAATGGATGGTTCAATCAGAGACACCATCGTATGCTAATGGTTATACAGTTTGATTTGGCGGAAAAGGCGCTTTGAGGGAACTCTCAAAGAATCCGAGCAGCAATAAAGATTCTGCTGGGAGAACTAATTCCGCTTTTAAGAAATGCATAGATCAGTATTAAATATAAGTTAAATCAGAACTATCAAAAGCTTGAGGAGCTTGGGTTCATCAGCATATCAGCAGAGTAATAGTGAGAAGAGTGGCATTGTAAAAGCCACCGTACGATTGGATGTTTCTTGTCAGCTGATAAATCATGAATGGAGCAGCTAATACAAATCTACAAGATGTTTCAGAGCTTGTTCCCAGCTGATGTGAACTGCTCCGACTGGCTGCGGTCTCTGATCATTTCAGGCCATCACCTTCTTTCAGAATCAAGACGTGCCAACGTCTGGTCAGAATAATGTAATATTAATCTTGACAGTTCATATCTGCTTGCCAAAACCTGCTCCCTAAAGTCCTTCAAAGCTGCAATTAAAACCATCAGGTTACTAATTGATGAACTTCCTGTTAGAGAACAGCCTGCATTGAATTAAATATGTGGAGTTTATTTCCATTCCAGGAGTGCTGTGGATGATGTTTGTTAGACCTACTAGCAGATGTACTGCAATTTGCATCAGAAATGTACAATTCTTCTCAGTTAAGTAAGTTAGGCACACAAGTATAGGAAGGAAGCAAGACTGATCTTCAGGGCTGTTAGACGGAAAGAGAAAATGGGATAGACAGAGCACAGAAAGAAAAGCGACAATGATAGAGAGAGAGAAAGAGTATATCAAACGATTGCCAATTGCACCATGATTGCAGATGGGGTCTTGGCACTACTGTCCCTGTGCCCCTGATGCCCTGTGATTGCAGCCTCTCAGGGCTGCTGATGCCAGTGTGTGTGTGTGCCAGTGGACCAGGATGCCAATTCACAGCAAGCAGCAGGTGTGCTGACAGAAAGGTGAGATATCCATCTGAATGTCATACAAGATGAAAATTAATACTCTAAATATAATCAAATAAAATACCTTTTAGCGTCAATAAAGTCACCTTATGTAGTTTATGTCAGATTGACACCACATGCGGTGCCTTGTTTTTACTGATGATAAATTGGCTATTAAAAAGCGGCTATTATCAATATTTCTAGATTAACAATAAAAGGTAAAAGGTTTCTGTTTATTGCTAGGTGAAGAAAGTCTATTTAGGGCGGACGGGAGTTGTGGTGGACGGGTCAAACAAACACAGGACTTTGACTCAGGTGAGCGCTGCTTGTACTGTAAAGATCAGCCTAACAGCTCTCCATGAGTGAAGCCAAAACAGCTTGATCGCCCCCTGGTGGCTGCCTGCAGCATGGGTCATAAGCCCCGCCTCCTCCATGTTAGCGGATGGGACATGAGTCAAATTAAAAACTCAAAGTGCATGTTCATTACATTTTTCACAAACATAATTTTTCTGATATGGTTGGTTTTAATTAGTTATTTGCTGCTATGAAAATGGGGTGAAACATCACGATTGACAGTGATTGGTCAATGCCACCTGATCGCTACTCTGGGTCCAAAATTACAACATGGCGTTGCCCGTATCCGGGATATTTGGGCTTCACTTTTGTACAGTGGAAGGAAATGGAGATGCATCGTACATCTACACTCTGTGGTGTGGATGGTCTATTACTTCAGACTGTGGGCGGGACTTTGAGTGAGACTACAGTTCGGTGACTACAGACAGAGTGGCAGCTGCATCAGAGCCAAAGTAGTGTATTTTTAAATTAATTTACTTTATTGGCAATCAGATAAAAAAAATAACGATTCAGATAATCGTAAAAATGCTGAATATCGCAGCCGATAATCAGTCAATCCTTAGTTTTAACCACATCGACTACGACCAACGTTTGGCTCATATTAGCTCACTAAAATACATATTTCACTGAAATGAGTATCACATTTTGGCCAAGACATTTTGAATTATTTCACTGTAAATCATGCATTACAGAGCCACACAGCAGCCCACATATGAGGTAACTGTTTGTTATTGCAAGGATTCTCATGACATTTTCTTTTGTCACTGATGATTTGCAATCTGCCATAAAGGGATTTGCTGCCACTTCAGCTTTACATTCCACTCTCTCTTCTCTCCTCTCCTGACCTCCTCCATGATTTACTCTCCTCTTTCTGCAACATTATTCCCTCTCCCTTCCATCCCAGCCCTCCAAACTACCATCTACCAGCAGCTTCCAGTCACAAGTTGACCCACATAAGGTTGACTGTAGCTGTGAGCCAGATCCACCAGAGACCCACATGGATTCTGCCTATATCTTTGCTCACTCCCTACCTGTTACAAACAAATACCACAGTACACATATTGTACATGCAATGCTCAGATTCACAAGTGTAATGTATGTAGAAACACCCGCCCACACACTCACGTACCAGTGTGCGCACACGCACACACACACACACACACACACACACACACACACACACACACACTTGCATACCCATACTAGTAATGGCCTTTTCTGTAATTACAGTCATTTGTCAAAAGCACACCTTGATTTATGGTCAAATTAAAAATACACCGGAAAAGAAGCTGCAGGTCCCGGTGACTCCGGCTACAGGAGGTGATAAATGCTGCTCCATTACAGGCATGAGAGTGGCATGATCAGGATATGCACCCTGCCATGCAGAGAGAAGTGAGGGAGAACATCAATCCATGCATCCCACAGTCTCAGTAGAGACGCAGTAGGTGTAGTAGGTGGATGCTTGGGGTGGCATTGAGTGTGGTTGTGGTGGGTTGAGGGGAGTGTAGGTCAGGTTATATTGCCAAATTTAGTAAGTAGGGCAACATTGTGTGGGAGTCTGCTTTTCTTAACTCACAGTAAATTTAGACTGTCTATAGCCTTTCTCCATCTCCATGAGACACAATGGCATTTTACTGAGCTACACCAATAAACAGATGGATAATTTATGGTCATACTATACGAGCTGGTAGATATAATGCCTGCATTTCTGCTATTCCTCCTTCAACAAGTCCTTCAAACCATATGATCAGTAATTGTTTATGCTTTTTTCATGCTGAATGACTTATTTCCAAGACACTTATGAGCACATCTCTTTAAAATGTGCTTTTGCATGATTCTTTGTGGAGAAACTCAGTACAGGTCTGTGGATTAAATCATCTAATCAATCTGTCGACAAAACCGAGTGTTAGTCGACTAAGAATTTCTTTAATCTTCTTTTAAACCCTAATTTAAAAAAGCAAGCGGTGGGGGAGAATGGCAAGTAATGTAATGGGTGTGCGCCCAAACCCCGTGAAACTCCGTTGACAGCCGCGGCAAGCCTACTGCATGTATAAAGTAACCGTGGAAATAAAGAGGTTCTCAATGACAAAAGGGTTGAGGGGATGTGCTGGTTGAAAAACAGAATATAGTCAGTAATGCATTAAGTTGGCAGACTACAGAAGAAAAGCATGTATCTGCATGAGCAACATTTGAATGAAGTGTGGCTGAGTAAGTAACCTTTAAAGCAGCAAGTAAATCACAAAACTCACCTTTCATATGCTGCATGATGGAGTATTTGATGAAAGATAAATATGTCCTTGTGTGGTACGCATGTGTGTTTGCAGTGCAACAGTTTCCCTGAATATTATTGTGTGCTCCAAGCAGGAAGGACAGCAAACTTTTTCACCGAAACTGAAAAAGCAGAGCCGAGAAGGAGAAGAAAAAAAAAAAAAACAAGACGAGAGAGTGGTTCCATTTGTCCAATTTATCTAAAACCACTAGGCTATATCAGAATTCAAGTACTTTTAAATTGCCTCGATGATAAAGTCGGAGGCAACACAAGCGAGAGACAAGAAGCGTGCCAAGAAGGAAGTCTTTGGAGCTCAATGCAGTTAATATGCCTTGGGCCGTGTGCCAGCCAGGAGAGCTCCACGTCCACGGACTGCTGCCCGAACATCAAGTGGAAGTCTTACTGCTAGCAATGCCAAGCTTCCTTCACATATATTTTTTTTAAAGGTACATCTTAAGGAATGCTTAATCAAGGGATGTGAATGGTGCTGTACAGAATGCTAAAGGCTGCCATGTTTTAGGGGTAATCATGTTTGGTGGGATTGAAGAAAGGCCTCACAGAGCCATGGTCTTGCTCTGCAGGATACTGATAACGTGGCTCTCCTCATTTCTTCTCCACATTTTATTGGCTGTCAACGTGGTATGCCCTATAGCCTTCCAGTACACCATAAAATCAAAACCGCAGTTCCACCTAAGGTTTGCATAAATTAACAGAACATAATGTCTGCTTACGATGGCCTCTTGAAAAAGCCATACTGCTGTTCATGAAGAAGTCCAGTTTCTGCACACGAACAGCATTACTGATATTATGAAGTGCCATTATTTCTGACGGCTTGCCAGGTTGTTGACAGCCAACTGCATCAACTTTACTGCCACCCCTGAGAAGGCAGCGGCAAGGCAAGAAACAAACAGCTTGCAAAACTAAGGTGAGCTATAACACCATTTCAAAATCAATACGTCTCATTGCTGTATTTCTCTGCATCGTGGTAGAACTCAGTGAGAGAAAGAACGAATAAAGAAACTTTTCAGAACCGAGAACCTAATTTATCCTTCAGTAAATGTCATTCACCGCCTGGCCTCTCTAATGCGTCTCGACCCTGTGGAGACGTCGTCTGGTATTTGAAACATTTTAAAGAAATATGGCACTTCTTTGAAGGTGAAGCACACATACAAATTCCTCCTTCGATCGAAGGGCACGTGTCTTTCAGAAAAAAACAAGTTTGTTTTCTGTGCATCTTCTGAATTGTGTTCTCACAGCGCTGGTTGCTGTTGCAGTGAAACAGAGAAAGACGTGCGTTAGATTGACAGCATTGCATTTACATCCAATAAAGGATTAACTCTGTTGAGCACTGTGATTTCATAAATTGGAGCCCATTTTTCATTGGACTCATTATTCAGCAGAAATAGCAGTTCTCACCATCAGGTCAAACATCTCTTACACCTGGATAAACCCAACTCCTTGGTGAAAAAGCAATTTCCAGGCTTTTCTATTAAGCTCTTTATATTTTGAAATTAATTTCTGCTTTGTTCACAATGGTTTTCAAATTGAGCTGTAGGCTGTAGGCAATGCAAGGTTAATTGTGTAACACTTCAATCTAGCAGCGCAGATGTACGGATTTGAGTGTTTTTGTGAAAACCTTCAAATCACATCCAGGTATTTGGATGAAAGTGATTTGTAAAGTGATTGAAAGAGGACACCGTTGTCAGAACACATATCATATAATCTAGGACGATGGAGCACACCCATTTCCCATGAAGGCTGTGTTTCCTATGAGAGTGGGGAAAAAAATCGATTCTGAGATGCATCAGCAATCCATTAATTCGCAGTTTTGTATACACATGCTCACTGTAATGTTCCACTACGAGTCAGAGACAAGAGTAAAGTTCTCGCATTAACCGGTTTATTAAACCGCTTAGAACATTGCTGAGAAAACGTACAGAAATGAATGTCCCCAAGGGGACATTATTATTATTAGGCCTAGATATGTCGCAATGTCTCAGGAAAAAAAAAAAAAAGTTAGTTAGCCTGTGTGAGGCTAATACATGGCTGAATAAATGCATTTTATTTTATGACAAACATTTCCCCCTTGGAATTTTTAACAGTCCCCCGAGTCACTTCATCCTGGCGCCTGGCCTGGACGCAAAAAAAAGGCAAATTGCACTCAGCTGCAAAACTTCATGGCCGTGTTTGCACTGTACTATCATTAGTGCAATATATTTTGTGAATCAGACCTTGAGACAGGGCAGATAGCGGCTGCAACTTGATGCACAATTCATGGTGCCATCAGCGGCCGCAATCCATTCTTTGTGAATTCACCCCTGTATGTGTTACTTTCTCAGATATGGCCATTAGACGAGATGGATGTCCTTGAACCCGGGTCTGCGCCAACAGGTATCTCTCGCTAACAGACCGCCCCTCCACTGGTAATTACACAGGGAGGTCTACAGCAGGTGGCAAAGGGCTGAGCAGAATTTACATAAATCTGCATGTGTCACTGGGCCCTGGCTGCAGCCTCTGGCACTCAGTATGAATCACACTCGCACTCAGCAGACAATTTGTTCAAATTTAACAAAATGGATGGAAGGTAAAATAGTATCAACGCGATCTCTCTGAAATCCATACATATTGGTGAATGCACTGTTATTTGTGCTAATAAGTGGCTTTCTCTTTTTCTTTGAAATCACACACACATTGCAAGCTATGCACAAAAACAGATATGTACATGTACAGTTATATCACTTTGATCACTGCTGCAAAGCTAACACACTTACAGTTGATCGATCCATCTGTTCCAAGTATTATAGCAGTAGTAGTAGTAGCAGTAGTAGTAGTAGTAGTAGTAGTAGTAGTAGTAGTAGTAGTAGTCACTGACTATGTTTACATGCACAAAATATTCTGTTTTTTTGCCCTTATTCCGAAAAAGACAACAGTTCTAATAAGCTGTTTACATGGCTACTGCAAATGAAAATTTCACTAATATTCCTGTTTATGTGCAGCCGTGCAAAATACATTTTTTTCAAAGTTTTCCACCGGTGGAGGACTTGTCGAACCGTACAAACACAGCCTCCCTCTTTCATTCCTTCAACCACCTTCTTGAAAAGGTCGGTGTTGTGATGTTTGCTCATATTCACTTTTCATAATATGAAGGTGGCTCGTGGCTCCGGCCCTGACAGCACCCTCACCCGCACCTCGCTGCTTCCCGGGGCCGTGCTCCCGACTGGCAGACTGTCCACAGTGCGTCAGGGGTCTGTGGCAGCCCTAGCCTTGTAAACTGTTGGTTTGTGTACAACAACCATACAAACGCACAGAGCTGACAGTAAACAGACAAGACTGGCTGTAAACTGCAGTAAAATCCCCAATTGAGACACATATTCTGAATGTGCTGTTTACATGTCCAAATAATGCTTCTAAAACCTGAATAATACCGACATATCCCACGTCTTAATCGGAAAATGCTATATTCAGAAAAAACTGCCTGTTACAGAATATCCAAACAATAATAATAGTGGAACAGTGGAATAGTGAAACAGCTTATTAGCTGTTTCACTATTCCACTGTTCCACTATTATTCTGAATATTGTCATATTCAGAATAATAGTGGAATATTAGTGTGCATGGAAACATACTCAATTTTTAGTCACAGACTGTAAGATTTTACAAAGACTGTGGATCTTACAAGGTCACTATGTGCAACACTACAACTAGGTTCATTTTGAGATTATTTCCCATCATGCATGTGGTGGAAAATATTACACCAAACTCCCTTTAAGAAATATGACACATTAACAATTTCTTATGTGTACGCAAAAATACATAACTCTAGAAACACGAGATAAAAGACGTCATATGTTGACAGTATTCATGTTAATTCTGCATCAATATAATCCATAAAGATAAACGGTATTTATGTACAAACTTTTGGATTTTATCGCCTCAACTTTCTACCAGCCTCTTTTGGTTAGCTGCGCTATTTTAGTGATTTCTCACTAAAATAAGAGCTGGTTGGTGGATCAGATACACAACGAATTAAAAACCGACTCATAACACTGTCTTGTTCAGTTTCTAGCCTGGTCTCGCTCCCATGCAAACAGATTCCCATCGACTAAAAACTTGTAGAACAATCGCAACCGTTTATCTCATATGGGGGGGGGTTTAAGATGATGATTGACAGAGGAGAGTGAACAAGCAAGATGGCTGCTGCTGGTACCCATTCACACAATGCTCAGAAAACTCAAACTGTGAAACTAGGTAAGGCTGATCAAATATGAATCAAGATTCTGTTACTGTATTTCCTATTTCTCGCTTAAATGTTTTCAGAAACACATTTCAGTGTTCTGTGTTCAGGTTTCAAAACGGACCAAGTCAACCTGCATGTGTCTCTCAGCACATTGCTCTGATTGGTTGTAGGTCTATCCAGCTGTGTACAGAGGAAATGGAAAATCTATCATCAACTGAGAGGTTCCAGATTAATTTTGCATTTGCAGATTAGTCTGGCGATGCCAGGCTACCAGTTTCTCCTCCATGTTTACTGTCTAGGGTTTGCTGCTTCCTGTTTGGTGCTGGAGATTGCGCAACAATGGTTGTTGACAGTGTTCACGTCATTGAACTTCAGTTTTTGCATGAGCCAAGACTAAAGATGTATGATAATATTAAACATGTTTGATTTTATCAGACTGAGTTTTATGACGACCTTACACCAAACCATCGAGATCACGAGAGCGCGCCAAAACTCTCATTATTTTATTATGACTTCGACAGTGAAATTGCTTGAGAAGTCGTTTGGTGTAAGGCCGCCATGCTATCAATCCTTCAAATATGACTAAAGAGCGGGTAAAAAAAAATGTAGCTTCTGCTGCTGATTA
>JAOVVB010239370.1:0-22393 GCA_028570985.1 Heterobranchus longifilis | reverse complement strand
AAATATGAAAAGTCTACTTCTCCTATTTCTCTGTACAAGCGAGAAGATAAATCAATTAGCTGACCTTGAGTTTCGTAACACATCAGAAAGAGGTCTAAAAGTAGTTGCTCAGGGCTTTAGTTGTTTCGATTGTGTAGGTGCAGGTCAGACAAAGTATTTCTTGATTGCCCTTGAATGGCATTCCTCTCTGTCAAAGAGGATGCGACTTTGAGTGTCTTAATTAACAGTCAGCCACGCGGTTTAGAGAGCAAAAGCCTGAACTCTCAATAGCAGGGGATTGAGGGAAATAACACAAAAAAACGGCTGAATTAGCAAGCAGCTGCAGACTTTCTTCCACATTCACTTGTAAAGGTCAATGTGGATTTAAAATCAAATGTTTCTCACTCATTACCAGTCAATTATGTACAGTATGAACACCCAGACAGCCACAAGGCCAAAGTTGCTGAAGTAGCTTTGGAAAACACGTGAAAAAGGTAAAATAAGATGCATGAGGGGAAACCTGCCAAATATATGTAGAATTTAAGCATTACATAATTACTCCTTACAACACCTTTATGAATAAGTCGTAAAAGAATAACATGCTATACTCCATTTGAGCTGATGTTGGAAAACAGACAAAAAGTCATGTCACACACTTCCTGACTGAAGAGATGAGCTCATGGAGACAACAATCTGTCTCCATCTCAGGAGCTGAAAGGCTTGCATTGTTACAAGTGCATGTGTTAAATATACGTCAACTCCCCAATGCTGCTGGTGACTTAATAGAAAAGAACGTAGGTAGAGAAATAACAAGGGAATACAAGGGGAAGTGTGAAAATGTGAGAGAAAACAAAGCAACATAAGGACGCAGGATGAAGGGACTTGACAAAGAGAGGGGGACGTGCTTTTTCTTGACCCTTGAATGCGCAGTGTTTGCTCTCTTGTCAGATCGAATAATGGTGGACTGTTTGCTGAAAGCAGCAGTGTGAGGCCATAGAATATAAAACCCCATCCCAGTCCCACAGACTCATGAGCTCCATACTAATAGAGCCGGTGTTTGTTGAGGCTGTTCTCAGGGCCTCCATTGGTTTCATTTATAACAACATGTTTCAGCTGCATTTCACAGTTGTTACTTGCAAATCCTCACATGTAGAAAGGATTTTGCCTGAGAGGAAAATGCTCCCTGAAAAGCTGAAATGGTAATTCCTAAAGAAGTGTTAAATGACTCTTGGTTCTTTGTTTATGACTGGTGAAACTGAGCTTCAAGTAGAACTGTGCAAACCTGCATGTTAAAGATAAGCCTGCTAGTCTGCATTCATGAAAAGAGGGGAGAAAATGTCTAAGGACTTAGTGTTATCATCTCCTTGTAATATTGAACTGAAGATTAGTCTGTGCAGCAAAACAAACCAAGGTTCAAAAATATGTACAAATAAGGTTCTAAGGATGCTAGCAAAAAATCCATTTACTGTAGACCCTCAAACTGCCAGTATTTTCCACTGTATTTGAATCATTGTAAAATTAAAAAAAAACAACTTCTGGATGTCTTTGTACGAGAATGTGAGTTTTACACAGGAAAAATCTCAAATAACTTTTGGAGTCGTAGTTGCATATAGTGGCCATGCAAATAACATTCAGAAACGTATTTGTGTGCAGTGATTGTATGTATTACTCTTGCATCATTTACACGTAGTATATTTAATCCTATCGTCCAGTCATATCTCATTTTAAAAATTATTTGAGTGCAATCTATTGTTTTATGCTGTTTGGCATCAGAAAGTACAGCCTTGGCTAAGCAATTATTTTTGCAAGGCAAAACAAAGTCCATCCATAAATAGCATTATCATTTGGGCAAACTATTGCCAGTATGTTTAGATTTTGAATATAAGCTACAGTAGCCTGGTATCGGCAGACTAATTCACAAATGCAAATTAGAACCTCTCAGTTAATTTTAGATTTCCAAGGGGCGTTATCAACGGTGCAGACCAAAATGCCTCTGGATGCAATTGGATAGACTTACAACCAACCAGAGCAAGGCACTGAGCAACACATGCAAGTTGGAGCGGGGGATGGTCTGTTTTGAAACAGAAAGTTTCTCAAGTTACAGCTAAACAGAACACTAAAATGTGTTTCTAAATACATTTTAGGTGAGAAATAGACAATACGGTAACAGAATATTGATTCATATAGGTTGGCTTTCGGGAGAATGGAGTTCACGTCCTGGTTGAAACAACATTTTCTGTCATTTTAAGTCATTTTCATATCCTGTAAGTGTCCCGATGTAAGTTATGCAGTATTTCATCCAAACCATGATGTTTTTTTCTAAACCTACCGACGAAACTCACCGAAATGTAGTAATGTAAGTTTTTAACAGAAAGTGAACATGCAACCTGCATCAGCCCATTCAATTGGATGACAACAGCCTTCTGGACCTTGTATGAGGCTGATAACGACTGATAACGCCCATTCAATCGTGTGATAACATCCGAGTGTGCAATGACTGAACAGAAAAACACATTGTTATACATGGAATACTGTAACTATTACAAGTATTATTAAACAGCTTTCAACATTTGTCTTTATTAGGCAACTTGAAGCAATGGCTTAATGCTGTAACATAGATCATACTGATAAATAACATACACTGCACTGAACTGTTAGAGCCTATAATGAATGTAAAGTTTTATGCTCTGAACTGACCACAATCGTTCAATCTTTACACTCATTATCTTTATTGTACCCAGAGGAAAATTTGTTTTGCAGCCAGGTAAAGTAGTCAAACATAATTTAAAAACCCATAAGTAACAGTACTTTAAATTGGTTTACCATAGTCCCTGCAAGTCTATTTTAGGAAGTATATACATCTAATGCTTTATTGATCCCTATAGGTGGTAAACTAGGTGTTATACCTTCAACTTGACAAATGACATTATGTTATATCCAGATACTGTAGGGTTTTACATCATCAATTGGCTATTCCATTGGCAGTTGTGATAAGCAACTAATGATGTTGTATCAACAGTCATTATTCAAAAATACAAAGGCAGCAACAAAGTGTTATCTACAGACGCTTGAAAAGAAGTGGGTTACATCTCCTGGGTAAATAAATCTCCAAAGATGTCAAATAAACAGTGTTGGTGCTTAATATAGAGTGTCAGTCATAAAGGTGGCAAATGTATTTGATATGGCACAGGGAACAATGTTGCGAATGATGAAAGCGTTAAAGAGCAGCAGTGCTCACATGTTGAAGCTTACTGATAGAGACAGGTAGATATAACAACTATGATAGTTCCAAAACAAACCTAACACTTTGAAAATAGCCACAGAACTGGATCAAATGTGTCAGAAACTCTCAACAAAAAGCAATCTTCAAAAAGCTGCTATATATCGGGCTGCCATTCAGAAACCATGGGTGTTCAAAGCTAACACAAAGATGCACGACCTGGTATAAGGAGCACAAGACCCGTGAGGAATGGAATAAAGTAATAGATGTGATTAATTCTATTTCACACACACGGAAAACTATTAGATCTGAAGGACAAAAGCTAAATGTCAAAGGGGTTAAACATGAGAGGCATGTAGAAGTTGCATTGTTGCCTACAGCTCTATCTGTGACATTTTAGCTCACACACAATGCCCTTTAAAAATGACCAACTCTCTTTAGAAGTTAAATTAAGTTTGAATTAAATCTGTCAGCTGACTATCCCAAATGTTTCACAAGGCCCCAATCGCAGTAAATCTTCCCCCCCTGCAATGAAACACAATGTGCTGAAAAATATTTGGATAGGATGCATCGATTAGTGATAACCTTTTAAAGTATTACAGAACAATTGTGTGGTAATTGTGATAGCTTTTGTAGATTACTTGGGGATTTAAGCGGCTAAATGTAACCATGGTATCAGATTGCCCAGTGGTCTAGACCTGCAGCCTGTGGCCTGTCTTTGTTTCCCTCTTCACATTTACTTGCTAATATGTAACTCTTCACTCCAAGCCCATGTCCTGGAAAACCAAGATAAGCCATGGTCTCGTTAATTTCAGGCAGCAAGACATTCCTCACTATTCTTCAGGAGAGAAGGGTTGATCTGAGCTCTGCATTTCCCTTGGTTGTTCCAGACATTTTTAAGTTCTTTTTTTTATGTTCCTCAAAGCAAAAACAAAAATAATCTATTAAAAAAATCTAAAAAAAGATCAGTCAATTTATCGTACACTAATCAAGTCTACTGCAAATATCCAAGTAATGTTCATTCATATGTAGATGAGGCTGCATACCTGCAGGGCTCACCTACTACATTAGAGCCCTCACAACTTGTCAACACAGGCGGTGTTTAGAGAGTGAACTGCACATCAGCACATTCATGCCATCGCTACAGGCGACAGGAACGCCTAGCCCCCATCAATGCTGGGACCAACAGAGCACTTCTATCTTTCATCTCATCTGACTGCTCTTCCCTCCCGTTTCTCAACTAGATGACTTCTCATATCCTGCCTATCAGGCTCCACTTATGGAGGAAAGCAGGTGGTGGTGGTGGTGGTGGTGATGAGAGGGAGCTTGATCCACACACAGAATCCCAAAAGGATTTCATCAGCACCTTTTATGAGTCGAGAGCCCTGTTACGCTCAAGACACACTCCAACCACATTCATAGGGAGAATATAAAATGCAAACCTCCTCAAGAGAGTTTGCTTCAAACTGTGTAACATTTCCAATTCCCCTCTACTGTATAGATTTCCTTGGCATACTGAAATGCTGATGATATCAAAATGAAAGGAGCTGTTTTTTCATGGCCTACATCATAGCAATCTAATCAAAAGAGACAACAGCTTGAAATCAAAGACAAAGCAGTTATCAATTAAACTGTAGTTGATGCCCAGCATCTTGATGCAATGTTTTAGCAGTGCCAGCTTCATCTCTGATTATGGGATCAGGCAGCTGGCCCCGAGATGGATAGATGGTGGGTGATTTGTGTGTGCAACTGTGTGTGTGTGTGTGTATGTGTGTGTGTGTGTGTGTATGCGACTGTGTGTGTATGTGTGTGAATGTTTGTGCATAAAAAGTGTCTACAAAGCAGATGTACCCTGCATTTGCGCTCCAATCGTGAAACCCAGGCTAAGCTGGAGAGAGTTGTGACACTATAGCCTTAGCCCAGCTGTCGGAGGCTTATCATGCAGCAGGGCTGAGAGGAGCAGCTCCGGCCCACTGCTGGGATTCAGGGGCCAAAAACACATTATCCAGAATGATTTTGCAAAATGAACAAAAGCTCTGCTAGTGTGGAAAGAGAGATGTCACAGCAGCGACAGTGACAACACTGACTCCCAGAGTTCCTGCTGTTTTTTTGGGAATATCATATTTGTCAAAACACAGTGTCATTAAACTCTTTGATGTATTATGGCCAAACATCAAACAAAACACAAATGGAAGACTCTCTAAAGATTGTAGATGTGAAATGATACCAAAATGGTTTCATTTTGCTGAAATTGTCAGTTTTCCATCCGATTCGACACTTTTTTTTAAACATCTCCTGTTGCCAGTGCTAAAAAACTTAAAAAGTACAAAAAACTAAATGTATTTTATATATGTATTTTTTCTGGAGTTGATGGGACTCTTGACTGTCAAAACTCAAAACTGAACACAAACGTCAGCCTGCAAGCTTTTTCCACAAAAGAGGGATTTTCGACAAACTCATTGCTTGAACAGCCCCAGTTCTGCTAGACTGATATCCTAAGGCAGGTATGACGACACATATCATCATCCCGGGAACAAGCCTGGGCCTGGGGTTTCTATACTTTTGGGAATTTGCCTTTGCTTTGTTAACCTCGACTCCACACATTGACTTTAGCAGCATATCAAGACAGAGGAAGGGAATCATCGAGCACGGTTTCCCTCTCTGTTCTCTAAAAGGGAAATGAGGGCACATCAGTGTAAAAGGTTCTTAGAAGCTTTATCCATGTTTCCCCCAGATCCTGTGATATACAATCTCTAACCAGAATGAAAAATGCATAAGATGCTGTCGCTCTTCTAAAGCATTATCTATCATTAATACATTTAAGGCTCTCAAACAGTAAGATGCTTTTCTGACTAAACGCAAACTATTTAGCAGTAATCGGCACTCAAGAGAAAAATAAACTATAATGGAGAAAAAGAAGCATGAAGTAACGGCTGATGGTAATCAAACAAACTTAAGCCAAGGAAAAAGACAGAACACCCTTCACTAGCTAATTCAATGCATAATTCATAATATAAGAATGAAACCTCTCATCGACATGATTTGGCTTACTTGCCTTGTAGAATGAGCCAATCATTAATAATTGCTTTTTAATCTTTTTCTAAGAAAAATTACATTGGCTAAAGTCTGTTGGCTCACAATTAATGTTTCGTCCCCTCACCGATTGTCAGGTCACATGTTTGGTTAGTCACTGCAGCACTCTCCCCATATGCTTTTACTTTCTGCTCTTCACACACACACATTAAAGGTAAATACATTTGCAGATACACCTTGTTGCGTTGAATAGAGAGAATAGAAAGACAGGTGCTGGGTTAAACATTGCAAATATAACTGCAATGCAGACTGGTGAAATTATAACTCAAAGTTAGTGACCAAGGTCATAAGGGACCAGTGAGATGCACAAATCATTCTCCATCTATAACAATTAGCCTAAATCCTCTCTATAATTCAGTTTTCACCCCCAAAGTAAAGCAGCTGTTACCCAGGAATAGCTCCTCTAATCAACTTCCAGATGTTTTATCACAAAACAGTTTTCCATAACAATAAAATGACTACCTAACATTTTATTAGCTGCAGCACAGATGGACTGTGAGAAAAACCTAACGCCCCAAAAATCTCTTTAAAAACACAACCGGACCAGCTATGTAATTTACTGAAGCTTACAGCATACTTTATGCATATGATTCACACTACAGGTCTCAAGGACAGAGGAATGTTATACCTCCCATGAAAAGTGTAGGGGAGACATTTTCATTAATAACAGGATAGAGACACACAGAGAAACTGCAGAGTCATCACCTGCCCTGTGATGGGGATATTATAGCACACACAAAGTCTATATTAGCCTCACAACTGCATGTGAGTGCATGTTTCCGCCTTACTTTTGTTGTGCTTTAGCACGCTATGAGGAGAAAGATAATCCCCCCTAACCTGGGATTAGACAGGAGGGGAGACAAGGGAGATGGATTCAAGTATGCACTCAGTGTCACAAGCGATTACACACCGATAACATGGAAGATGTAGGAGATCGACACAGCAGATGTTACTGCAGGCCGAAATGGTTCGGAGGATTTATTAGGTCGAGGTACTCACGGTGACCTGAACTTATCTTGTTACACGAGGCAGAAATAACAAACAAAACACGCTTGTTGAGGAGGGTGCTGCAGACTTGCACTGGAAACTTGAAAGGAGAAACATTCCTCTGTTCCTGGGGCTGCCATGTAAGAAAAAATGTTCCAGTCTGGAATTTTACCCATTCATCTATACATCTGAATTATTGATTTTCATACTCTGTTTGTTATGCAGTTCTATTTTTTTTTTTTTTTGATTGTTGTTTGCCTGTGTTGAGGCAGATCTGAACCCATCTGCCTCGACTGGAAAGCACTTTGGCTCAACTCCTGTTGTTTATAAATGTGCTGTATAAATAAAGTTGACTTGACATACTAAACAAATCGCACAACTAAAATGGGAAACAGGAGGAAACTTTGGACATAGCTGTGGAGTCTGACCTTCAGAAGTAGCGTCTTTTTACGCACGAACAATCAATGATCTTTTGCTGCCTCTTTGTAGCTCAGTGAAAGCAAAAAAAAGAACGAGATGGTAGTGAGTGCCTGGAATGAAAAACAAAGGCCACAGCAATGTGTCTTTCAGTAGGAACATCCCTGATGCTGACTGACTGGCTGGAGGCAGACAGGGATTCTGCTCCACAAACAACTGCCTGGGAATGCCAGGGCTTGTGTGTGCTCAGGTAAGCTCACCTGAATGCACCCGAATCCTCAGGAGACAAGGGGAGGACTGGAGTCCACGAAACGCAGCAATTAACTGACTTAGAATGACAGGAGCAGCCCCCTCCCCAGCACACACGGATACACAAACATCCAGATACCAATCATGTTCTAAACAACGACACTTTCTAAGTAATTAAAGAAGTTTCTGGTCCACGCCTCTGTTCGTGACTTTGCTCTCCAGGTGTGATGTTTCTCCAGAACAGTAAACAAACAGCCTCAAATTAACGTGTGTAATTTCAGTCCTCTGTGATTATTCATTCAAAGCTTTGACAAGCTTGACAAATAGCAAACGATACACAAACGGCTGTAAGAAAATAAGCCCTCTTATCTCCTTTTTGGCAAAAAGCACCTTAAATAAAACTGTAAAGGCACACAGTGCAAGATTTCCAAAATGAAAAATAAACTGCATGGCGACGTAGGAGAAACATCACACATAAAGTCAACAAATTACCCATGATTATAAATGAATACTAGTACAAAGAACGTGCAGTATAATTTTGTTGTCATTTCAGTTATTATTTTTCTACCACAACAGGGTAGCAGTGTTTTAGTTTAACACAGTGAGAATCCATCTCTTATTGTGACACATACTGATAACCATTTTGGGATATGGCCTAATTGCCATGTTATTTGTGGCAAAAGGCCCATCTGGTGTCTTTATGCAAGTTAATTGAGTGAAACAGCAGCTTCTCCGAGTCTAAATTACATAAGCATAATGTATCCAAACAAAACAATGTCCTAAGTGTTTATCATCCTTTTTAGCAGTTCTTATAAAATCATGAATATTTGGCCACTTAAAGCAAAGGTCATTATTTTGGCCAATATCCACAGAACTGTGCCAAACAATGGACGAGAGTAAGTCAGGTCCCATATAGATTTAAATTTGGGCTCTGAATACTCCAAGTTTAAATTATACATCAAGCAGCAGATGTATCGTTGCCAAAAAGAACTCAGCCTGTGGCAGATCAATACTGTGCCTTGTACTAAGACATGCATCTATCAGGGAAACTATGATCTCAGCTTCAACAGTTAAAACAACCGTGTGGTCAAACTGCCATAAGTATTTGGACTGAGTATAACGAATGGCTTGGCACTTTCCATTCATTCTCCAGTTGCAAAAAAACATGTCAAGAGTAAATTAGTGCCCTGCCCTGTAATGAGTGCAGGTTGTAAGTCACTTCATTTTTGGATTGACAATGGAGCCAGCACAAATCCTATAACAATCAGTTGTGGGGAGCACTGATCTCAGTACAGTAAGCTCATCTTTGAGTAGAAACAAAGTGACGACAGGTGATGTCAGTGGCTACAACTGAGATGGTCTGTCTCACGTACAGCGTGGGTATAAAGCCTGCCATCCAGTGCGTCTGTCACCCGCCATTCTCCTCCCCTTCCGCTATCTTTTTGCAAGTGCATTGTCCGCTGCATCCGGGGCTTAGTGCCGCCCTGGACAATTATGATTGCTTTAAAGAAATACAAACAAGCCAGAATGTTTCTTTTCTCCCTATAGCAGAAATGACAATTTGTGCAGCCAGACCATACTCCAGCGCTGACAGCTCTGCAGAGATAGCTCTGGCAATGTGAGACTAGTGCTGAGATGATTAGTCAATTTATCAATTAGTCAAGCAACAGAAAATGACAGTTAATACGTTGTTGAAATACTTTAGCAGACAAAATCTTGTAAAGTTTGCTTTGTTCCCATACAACTAAACTGCATTCTCAATTACTCAATTTGAAACACCTCGTTAACTTTGTGAATTGATACAAAACTACTTGGCTAGGAATAGCAGAAGATCGAGGTTTGTGTTCAAATATTGTTATGTAACAATGTTTGTTAAATAACTGATTTTTGGTTTCACATGGGACACAAACTGTGGTCTCCTGGGTGAAAGGACTACTGTATGATTAATTTTTTTTTTTTTTAATATATAAAAAACAAATCAAATCAAAATCCGGGAGAAAATATGTTTCTTCTTCAAATGTAAATTGAGAATGCAGTTTCTTTGTATAGGAACGTGATTTTTACGACTGTCAGTCAGGTTTGCTGCTTTTTTCTGTTTACAAACACTGAAAATTAACTGAATATCTTTGTGTTTATTTGGATGAAACAAACAATTTGAAAGCCTCACGTTGCGTTACATGGGAAAATGCCACAGGGATCTTTTACTATTTTTGACCATTTTATATATTAAATGATTAATCAATTAAAAAGGAAGCAACACAGAACAATCAATGACAGCCCTTCAATCCTGTCTATTAGTATTGTATATATGTACTCTAAACACAATGACCACCACCCTGAAATACATACATATGCAGAAACACGCAGTTGCAAATATTAATTAGCAGTGATCCCAAAACTGTGCACACATTCACAGTTCATCTCAGCTGTTAGCAAAAGCCTGGAATCCCACTGAGCAGCTGCCACATGAAAAGTAACTTTTCATCCCCCAAAAATTGCCATGTGCAGTTGGTACATTTCCCAATGAACTTGAAGTGAGGAGGAGAATGTTTTCCACTGCTGAACATGACATAGTGCAGCTGTGTGCCAGTGTACACCATTCAGCACCTCCCCGGCACGACTGTTCAAAAAGCTGGAGGCTCTGTCTGGGGATTTAGGGCAGCCACCAGCATAGCTTAAATCTTATTAAAAAAATGTTCACTGACTGCCTCACAAGCTGCAGTGCAGTATGTGATGAAACCTTATGGATGGGTCATCCAACAAGACTATAAAGCACAATGCCCATGTCACAGAATTACAGTTTAGAGGTATGTGATCTGTCTGCCCACTGCAAATTTAGTTTGAGCCCATAACTAAAATTGAGGCTAGAATAAGACATATGCTGTTTTGAATTCTCTTATCAAATCTTTAGCCCCCTACACATGATGGACTGTAAAAACACGGTGCCGCCCGACTTGATGGAGCGATACCCTCGGTGTTGCGCACCGCTCAGAATCACCGCCGTGCACTGCACTCAAAGTTCAAATTATTTCAACTTTGACCTAGCTGCGCTGACCTTTCAAAGTGCATCGAATGAGATAATGGCTGACAGCAGCCAGAAGCAATGATGTATGATGACGTATAACTGCGATGTGCTTTGCCTCTGCGCCCTCAAGTTTTGCTCTTATCATGTGAAGGCGGCTTAAAGGTAATGCAAAAGATTGTAGGGAATGCTGGAAAAAAAGTGAATCTAATTGCCAGTTCTAGCAGATAAACTACCAGTGTGGGATATAATTATGTCATCAAGTATCAAGCAAACTAGAAAAATAAAGAGCGTGACAGAGGGAGAGAAGTCCGGTGAGATCCATGACAAATAACCCAATTGAGACAATAATAAAGGGACCAACTGAACCTCACTCAACAATAAAAGAGCTCTGCATGGGCTTGACATTTGCCAGCAGCTCAGGTAAAGCACTTTCATTCAGTGTCACCCCCTGATAAGGAGTTGTCCTCTGCATTTTAGTCATCACTCATTAGCACCCCATACACCTGTTGGCATTGATGTTAACCTGTCTATTATTCAACTGAAGCCACAGATTAGTCCCGAGTCGAGAGATGAGAAAATGTGTAGGGGGGCCCACTGAGGTGCTTGTGGGAAAAGAGGGCCCCTATTAGAGAGGGCCTTTGTGCTCACTCATCACGGCTGAAGGGTAGCAGAAAGGACACACTGTCAGGCACACTGCTTCTGCTAATCGGCAACACCGGCGTGATTGCCTCAATCCATTCACTGAGCCTGTTCCTGATTACATATCTACAGTGGAAGGACGGTCTTCACTAATTGTTCTACTAATTACTTACTTGCTAAATCAATCATTACTTTCTAAATAAGGAGGCCCTTATATAGAAATAAATATGGGGGATCATGGGTGGGGTGCTATAAGACTGATACCTAAGGTATACCACACACTAAAAATTGAGATAGTTGAGATAAAAGCTCTGACATTCAGATTTTTTGGCAGGACTATTGGTTGAATGGAAATCAACAGAGCATGACATAAACAAAACATATCTATAAATATATTTTTCTTTCCTTCTCGTTCACTGCATTTTATCATCTACTCATGCCAAAATAAGAAACTGCGTAAAGGTATTGTTCTGTAAATTTCTCTGATCAGTGTACACTGCTTTTGCTTAATAATTCAGCTAAATAAGGCACATTATGAAGCACATGCAAGATTTTCCTTTCCCTTCTTAAAGAGATCAATTTTCTAAAGTTAAACTTGGGACAGTGCATCAAAATTAATTATTTCAGCCTCAAAAGTCAGCATCTTGATGGTGTGCTTACCACAATTTCAACAGGGCATGTTTAAATGAAGTAACTTACCACTGTCCTCAATGGAGAAATAGAAGATGTCATTTGTAGCATTGTTGCCATCCCTCAGAACATAGCATATGTTCATGTCGTCAATTTCAGCTGAAAAAGAGATAGATTTGCATAAATATCCATGATATCCTACTCGTAAAAGTTTATCTCAGTTATTTGGCTGAAATGACAAGTGGAAAAATATGTCCAATTTGTTCCAAACAGACTATTAACTACTCCTGAACCCATGCTATGAGAAGCTGGCTGAGGCTGTGTGATGAAATGTGCCCACTGCATAGTGTTGGGGGAATCTGAAGGGAGAAACTGCCTGGTAACAAGTGCTGTATATCTATTAGACCCCTGAATGACACAGAACATAAAGAATAGTCTGATTGTTGGGGCTCAATCACGTCAGTCTATTTGCCATCCTGATAGTGGTGCCAGACAGGGTTCTTTATAGCCCTGGATCTGGAAGATTGTGAAGTTTACAGCCCTTGCCGTCTTCAATATTTTATGTCAAAACATTTCTCTTCAAAGGGACCGATGTGTGAAAATGCAAAGCCATGATTTTCAAATGCCCTGGAGATAGTGTCTTTATTTACTGTCTGTTTATTCTTGTGAGAACTTTTGAAATATTGAACAGGCCTCTTGGGGAAAGCATCTCAGTGACTCAGTAAATAAAAGCAGGGACTACGTGGATATTGACTGTACACTGATGCTGCTACCCTGATATTTAGCATTTACGAAGACCCCCATCTGGTCTGCTTGAAATATAACATCTGCACTCATGTTTGTAAAGCCAGTGGTCTGCTGTGAGCCAGACTACCATGCCACCTATCGATCATTATGTCTGTAATCCCCTTTCCTTCTGTTAGAAAATATGACTCTGGTAATGTACAAATCACCACTGGTTGTCTCCCAAAGTGAAATACATTAGGCACTGTTTGAAAAATGCACTCCTCTAGTGAGATCTGGCCAGCCTGAGGCACTGGCATACTTCGTCTCTGTAAATAGGCAGTCTCTTGAGTGAAAACAAAAACCTTATGTTTAAACTCAGCATTTTTCAAGCATCACCGGGGAGTACATTTAGCAGAGTGAGTAAATGTAAAATGAGTTTGAGAGTGTGCTCAAGAGAATTAAAAGCTGTCTTCAATGTGAGTACTTGCAGTGCATTACAAATCTAACAGAGTGTCACAGGCTTGCAAAGCAGTTTGAAATGCAGCTCTCTTACCTTGTGTGAAGGTGGTGATAGTGGCATTGCCTTTGCCGAGGTTGATCAGGTAGCCGTGTTCCGGGGCAACAGTAATCCTAAAGGTCACAGAATTCTGAATGCTGTCTCTGTCCTCTGCTTTAAGGGTCTTACTGGTGATCACAAACCCCAGGTGACCAGTCTCTAGAACCCGCAATGTTGGGGCACCCTTGTTCACCACAATCTGCGGTACCCCATTATCCACCGGGAGGACGGTAATCTTCATCATTTGGGGCTTTCGAGTCTCAAATACTGTGTCAGGGAAGATGTAGAAGTCTGTGTGAGTGCCATCAGTGACGGTGAAGGAAAAGCTGTCTGCCGCACTCTCTGTGCCATCATGCTTGTAGCTGATCATGTTCTCATTTAGGTCCTGCTTTGTGAAAGAGGTGACAGGTCGGGTGTTGTTAAAGAGCAGGCGACCGTGAACTGGGATTTGGGTGACTGTGAACTTCAAGAGGCGGTCAACGGTGTCTCTGTCCTCCACTGTTAGCTCAAAAGGTGTGATGAGTTTGTTCTCTCCCTCGGTTACCACCAGGCCGTGTATCGTCACCACAGGCTTTTTGTTGTCCACGTCAGTGATGGAGATGCGGAAAGTGCGGAACACGGGGTTGTAGCCATCAGTCACTTCAAATTCAAAGCTATCCATTTTTACTTCATCATCCGAAGTGTGGATGTAGTAGACTTTGTTGCCAGCCAGCTGGAGCTGTGTGAAGGATGAGATGGGCATCCCAGGTGTGTCTGTGCACTCCAGGTGTCCTCTCATGGGAGCTCTGGTGATTGTGAAAACCAAGTGTTCATCTGGGCTGTTGAGGTCACTGGTGCTGAGCAGGTCTGTTGTCAGAGTAACCCTGCCACCCTCTTTAAGGGATACACCTTTACTGATGACGTCTGGGAAAACCATGTCAATGCCACCCACTGTGACATAGAAGTATCTGTCAATCAAAGGGTTGATGCCATCTGTCACATCAAATTTGATGAGGTCTCGAATCCCCTCTTGCCCATTATGGATGTACACAATTAAACCCTGATCCACATCGTTCTGTGTAAAGTTCATTCCAACTGTGATATTTTGTAATGTCCCAAAAGGCGTTGCCCTCTGTAAATACCCCTGAGCGGGCCCGTAGCGAATAATATAAGTTAACATGTCATCCTCAGAGTCCAGATCAGTAGCTTTTAAAACATTGCTGTTTATGACTTTCACGTCACCTATCTCAATTTCAAGGCCGTCATTGATTGCCATCCTCGGTGTCTCGTCGTCCACAGGGATAATCATAACTATTACCGTTTTCTCTACACTGAATTTTCCGTCTGTGAGAACAATATCAAAGCTGTCCTCTGTGGTCTCTGAGTCATCATGCTCATACACAATGCTGGAGGCCTCCCTGATCTGATCCAAGGTGAAGTTAGAGACGGGGATAGTGCCAGTAGTGAGCTGATTGAGAATAAATCCGTGCTTGGGGGGTTTGGTGATAATGAATGTGAGCTGATCAGAGGGAAGATCTGCATCAGCACCATTCAGAATGGGAGTGTCGATAACTATATTCATGCCCTCCATAACTACAAACTCTCTCATGTAAATCTCTGGCTTTTCATCATTAGAGGGGATTATGGAGATAGTGAAAAAATGCCTTTCAGAGAAATTGATGCCATCAGAGCATCTGAACGTAAACCTGTCCTCCACTGGCTCAACTCCTTTGTGAATGCTTTGAACATAGTAAATGTGATTCTGTCTGATGTCCTTGATGGTGAAAGCACTAATAGCTGTCCCGGACCTGGATTTCTCTGAGCCAGGGGCAGGGGAGATATTTTCCACATACCCTGAAGTCGGCTGTACAATGATTGTACAAAGGAGGTCATCATTGGCAGTGTCTGCATCATCAGCGCTTATATGAAGAATTTGAATGACATTCTTCTCTCCCTCAACAACAGTGAATTGTGGCCCCACAAAGACCTCTGGAGCCTGGCTGTCCAGGGGAAGAATAGTTACATGCACTCGGACACCTGTGATCTTATTTCCTCCTACGGTCCACTCATCAGACATGTCCGTTAAAGTAAGATTGAAAAAGTCGTCCTTTGTGGTCAAGCCAATCTCCCCACTGGTATGAGCATAGACCACATGACCATTAATTATATCAGCTTGGGTGAATGTGCGAGATGGGACACCTTTCACCAGAATTTCACCTAATGATGGTGGGTCCTCCACAATGAAGGTCAAACGGAGGTCATCCGTGTCCTCATCTCTTCCCTGAATGACATTACTTGTGATTTCTGTTGCTCCATTTTCCAGTACATCTATGTAGGAGCCAAGTGTGCCAGCGGGGAGAGTGATAGTTGGAGTCTCATCATCAATTGGCTTCACACTAATCTTTATAGTAATTGGGACAATGTGGATGCCATCGCTGACATCTATTTGTATCAAATCAACCGTTGATTCATCTCCATTGTGGATGTATGAAATTCTATCATTTCCAATATCCTCCAGGCTGAAAGTGTCTCCTCTTGTCATGTCAGTGAATGTAAACTGGATTTGGCCATGCAGTGGAGGCTGAGTAACAGTGAAGGATATCAGTTTGCTGTCTGTGTCTGTATCTGAGGTGTCCAGCTCAGCCCTTGTAATGATATGTGTGCCTCGTTCAAGCACAGTAAACCCAGAATTGGTTATTTGAGGCGGCGTGTTGTCCACAGGCATTAAAAATATATTGAAAACTCCTTCTACAATATTTCCAGAAACATCTTCCACAGTGTACCGAAACTGCAAAACACGACTGGTAATTCCAAGCTCCATATCAGGCGGTTTGTAGGCTATTTTATGGTGGTTAATTTGTGCCTGAGTGAAAACTGTGACTTCAGTGTTTGGCTTTTCAGTTAATACCAGAGCTCCCAATACAACAGGGCTATTCTCATCTGTATCCCTCGGTGGCTGGATGATTGTGTATTTGAGATCCCGATCCTCTGAGTCCAGGTCAGTGTAACGGAGGAATTTCTTTCTGAAGTAAGTAAGCTGATACTCGTGCACAGTCATTTGCTGAGTCGTGCCAGGGTACAGTTCAGGTGGGACGTCGTCAATGGGGAGAATTTTGATAATGAACGAGCTCTCACCTGATTGGTTTGGTGGATCATTGTCATCTTGAACTCTAAACACAAACTGATCCATGACTGTGCTGACGCTGTGAGGCCCAGTGTGCTTGTAAAACAGTTTACCGTCAGTAATATCCTGCTGCAGCCATTCAGTTACTGCTTTCTCATACAATTCATCCTCTGTATTAAACTTCCAGGTTGATGGGTCCTCGGGGGCCTCAGACTGACGCAGCAACACCTGGCCAATCGTGGAAAAGGGAGCCTCTATTGTGAATTTTATTGAAGAATCCTCCGAGTCGATGTCTGCTGCACTGAGCATGAGTGAAGAGATTGGCATCATTTGGTTTTTGAATAAAACCAAACCCGTGTTGGCATTGATTATGGGAGGCTCGTCATCAGTTGGCACAACAGTGATGGGAAACAGAAACTCCACTTCATTTGAGCCATCTGTCATTCTGAAAATAATATTATCACTGTATGTGTCACTGCCATCATGTTGATAAATGACGACTCCAGCGTCGAGGTCACCCGGGGTGAAAAATTTCCTCCTTAAGCCCAGAACAGTTAGTTCTCCATGCCTCAGCCCATCAATAACAGTGATTCTGACTTTGTCTAAACTGTCCTCGTCGCTGATTTCCAGATTCTGTGAACTGGACAGAGGCCTTGACTGACCCTCATACAGTAACTGGCCAGTATTCCTAGTCACCACAGGGGCCAAAGTGTTCATAGGCTTAACAACAATCATGAAAGCAAAAGGGTCTGACACAGCCCCCTCTGTGTCCACAACCTCAAACTCAATCTGGAAAATCCGCTCAGTGTCTGAATCCACAGCAGGGGGTTTGTAGGCGATTTTTAAGTCTTTGAGGTCTCCTTGGTAAAATGAGGTTATTGGTAAATTCCTATCATCCGTGCTCACTATGTAGCCCTCCTCAAAGGACAGGGTGGATGTGATGTTGAAAATTAATTCATCAGGATTAGACTCAACATCCTCTGCAGCCAGCATGTCCATGGTTATTGCTGTCATTACAAACTGATCTACTTCCATCATCATCATTGCAACAAAGCTGGGTTTAGGAGCAGTGTTCTCCTCTCCATCTTTAATCCTCACCAAAATTTGGAAAAACTCCTGCTTGAGCAAATTGCCTTCCTTATCATGCAACTCCACAAGCATTGGGATGTAATCTCTGTTTGGTGACTTCAAAGCAAACGTGTGCTGATAACGGATGTTCATTTTAATAAATTCATCACAGTCCACCATTGTTCCAAGGCTGTCCTCATCCACAAGTTTTCCATACCTGGGCAGCACGCTGCCACTGGAGAGAGAGGCTATTGTGCATTGTTGTGCACTTCTATCATAGGTGAATTCTAAAATTCTTCTATCAATGGGGTTACTTGTGCCGAGCAGTTTCTCGACAGTGAGTGGCATGTTTTTGGTTAACACTTCCAGCTGTGTGAAAATGACTTCCACCTCCATCATAAATGGTATTATAATGGTATCCGTTTGGGTGTCATACCTGAGTTGTAATCTCACTCTATCCCTCGGAGGACTCCTGGAGCCAAAGTGAGAATACTTCACGTCGTTGGGGCCAAATTCACACGGAAACTTTTTCGGAGACAGGTGCCCAGGTCGTTGAGACAGGGGATCATTGTCCAGCACCGTTATGCTGCATCTATCACCGGGCTGAACTTGGATAACCAAATCGTTGATGGGATCAATGAAGACTGATCTCCCGAAAGGCACGCGGATCCCATTATTGGCAACCAATATCGTATCCTCTGACAGCTCGGACCTCAAGGCGTATGATAATCCATAGCTGTCAAAAACCTGCGCAACTGCATCACCTGTCAGAATCACCGCAAGCAGAACAAAAGCAGCGCCAGTCCCGTGCAGATGCGGGGGAATAATCCAAGCCATTTGTAGTGTGGAACCGCAGCGCAGACACGTTGAACTTTGCGCATACACCCTGACAAACTAAGTACGGCGGTTAAAGTTGCATGAGTATAAAATCAGAGTTGGATAATATCACGCACCTATGGGCACTGAGGTGCACCATTCTCTCACAGCAGCTGTACACTGATAACATAAACTTCATACTCCTGCTTTGCTGGAGTAAGGAGCGTTACGCCCTCCTCTCCGCCGATTGGTTAATATCTCCGCTGGAATGCGTTTGTCAGGTTTTAAATGGACGTGGCTTGTGTCATTCAGGACAGACAAAACGGTGCCGCGTGGGCTGGACCTCATCAGGTTGGATAAGATAAGAAAAATAAAAGAATAAGGCGACATTGGCCAGATTTATAGCCGGCAATATGGCCAGGAATGATATTATGTTCGAAGTACTTAATTTTACACTGTTAGATGTTGTTATACAACCATCTAGTACATTTGTTCTTTAATCAATTCACTCCCTCCAGACTATTCCTAACAATAAGGGAAAGCAATAAGAAGTGCAGCTGTATAAAATAGTCCTCCCTGATCATTTAACTGGAGAAAAGCTTTGTCTCCCTCTCGTGGTTTGCGCTGCTGAGAAAAGATGCCCCTCATTACAAGCAGAAAGCACACACACACACTACCCTCGATGTTTTGCACATTTTCCACCTTCTTCTTACTGATGAAAACCAGGTCCGACATGAAATTGCATGTGCAGTGCCAATGCAGTAGTTCTGAGTATTGTTTGACAATGAATACATAAGTCCATCAGCTTTTAAAAATGTGAGGTGGTATGGTGTGTATGACGGAGAGGAAGCACTGCAGGAATTTGACAGAGCCCACTGTCTTGCAGTGCAGCCAATCCATGCTACAATACAGCTACTCCTCTTGACACATTTTACCCTGTAAAATAGCCCACAATCCACTCTTAAAGCATGAGTCAAAAGTTATATTTTCTGGAGTCATGCAGTGACATTGTCCTATTTCCTGCTATGCTGCTCTCTCTCATCACACAGGTCCTCCAGGTGTCAGACACTTCCTCCAGCAGAGCATTCTCCTCTGACTCCCGACAAGCCCAGTCATGACCGGCCTCTCTCTGCACCACTCATCTGGAGAACCAGTGTTGATCAGGTGAGGACACCCACACAGGCATTGTGCAGCACAGCAGGGCAGGCTAAAATTACTAGTTATATTAAAAGTCCATTTGATTTGGGCACGGTGAGCACCACTGCACATCCAGATAATATTTTAGAATAGGTTAATATATGTGGGGGAGTCTGAGAATGTTGAAGGGAGAGGGGACATGTAAAATGTTATATTGTCTCATCACCAGGCACATGGTGTTTGTACTGTTTTCACATTAACTTCATCAGTAAATTGAGGGGAAATCAGATTGCTCTAACTCAACCATGGTGTTCATTGTGCATAGCTACAGACACAGCTGCTCTCTATGTTTGATCTACCCCACTGCCTTTGTATATATTAGATGTATACACATACCTATGCTCCCATGTCAGTATATAGCATCGCTAGAGCTTTATATTGCCTGGAAGAATTTGACTTCAACTGTGCTCAGTCCCCTCTGATCCATTTTTAGATGCTTTTCATTCCATCCACAACCACTGTGTCTGCACCTGCCTATTGTTGTGTATTAATGACATACAAACCATCTCACAGCTGGCATGTGTTGTAATCGGTACACAGTAGCTGCCGTAACAAACCGTGCAGTTGAGTTGCACTGGACACTGTTGACAGGGTCCAATTATAAATATAGCCAAGCAAACTGCAAGGCAAAGCCCCCAGGCCCTGACAGCTCCTAGTTACAAGAGAAAATGAAAAAGAAGATGAATAGAACTTTCTGACAGCAGCGATGGCAGAGAGGGAATTGGATCATACCCAAACCTTCAGGCTTATTTTTGAGGCGAGGGGAAGTTTGATGATATTCTGTCATACCACATTTATATCAAATTTATTGTAAATGACCAATCCTTCTTAACAGATAGAACTGTTGGTCTACAGTATAAAGGAAGTGAGGATGGATGCCTCCTGATGTGCAAGTGATTTATTGTGGGGCAAAGATACATGGTGCAGGGTAGGTGGGGTTTAGACTGAAATATTGCAGTTCAGCTCACCTTTGCTTACCACTTCTAAATGTTTATCAGAATAGTAATAGATGATTTTAGGTTGCTCATTAATTTAAGGTTGACAACAAACACTGACAGCGAAATATTCAAAGCTGTTTGTTCAGGAGCTCATCCAGTTTTTCTGAGCACCTAGAAACTACTGTAGGCTTGTTTTGCTTTGTGATTCCTCTGGTGACAGCTTATTATATTCGTACCAGCAGTCCAAAGACACAGAAGCAAACAATAAAACATATTTACGTTAGATTTATCCATAATCTAAAAAAAAATATCCTGTTTTGCCTGTTGTTTACAGAAAGACTAACTTTCAATTTCCTCTCAGCTGCCTTGTCATCACTACACACACATACACACATACACACACCGACAGGCCAAACACTGGAAGTGACACTATTGTCATTGTACCCGGATTAACAGAGATATGCATCATAAGGTGCCTTGAGCTCTGGGAAGTGACATCAAGTCAACCTGATACACAGATAATGAGGTGCTGGATGGACCATCTGTGTGTTCAGTGCTGAAATCTGCAGCCAAACAAACTTTTAACAATCATTATTTTGTTGTTTACCTGTATACATGCTGCCCTGCATGCTTATCATATTTCAGTATTTTGTACTATTCTAGGGTATGCCACTATGGAACAGTGGCTGGAAAACAGCCCTAATGTAGACTGTCTGTGTTAAATAAAACCATAAGTAATAAGTAAACACAATTGTCAATACCAGACATAATTTCCGGATAAGAGGTATCTCTAATCAATTCCAATAAATGTCCTTATCTGGCTAGAAATAATTTTGATAAATGGCTCCTTTGGCGTCACCCCACTGTTTGTGTCAGTGTTGCTAAAGTGACTCCATTCTAACAATTGCCTGGACTTATCAGCACTATTTCTGTTGGTGGCTATTCCCTCGAGACAATACAACCCCGGCCTCACTGATCTCATTAAGGCTATTTTAGTTCATTACATCTCTGTCATAGTGGCAGCAGCTACTCTGAAGTCCTCCCCTATATAAAGGTAAATAGAAACACAACACAGAGCCGACCGGCAGCCAAATCCATCTTCCCCAGCTTATATTACTCTTGGGATACTACAGATCTAAAAAGGCAGCAGCACCAGTCAAGTTTAATCATATTCTTTATGTGCGCTTGAGAATTCCCCAGGTGTGTGTGGACCCATGTGTTAAGACTATAACGTATGGCCAGAGCAATCATCCTGCTTACGAAACAAGTTAACGCTTATTTAGGTTTATTTACAGCCTGTGTTTAACAAATACGTTTGTCCAGAGTGGTTTATCGATGTGCTTTGCAGAAAACAAATGAGACAAAAATTTAAAAAAACAATCCAAGGACAATCAAAAGAAGAGGGAGAACACGTTCTAATAATGGGGACACAATGTGTGCATGTGTATTTGTGCGTGTGTATGGACAAATTGTAATGGTGGGTTAAAGCTCTCTGGCCACATTGTTGACCTCCACTTAAAGCAGGGCATAACCTCAGACTTTAGCGGTTCATCTTCAGAATGCAGCAGTAAAACCACAGAATGAAATGGAGAGTGGTGCTAATGTCAAACTCACGCCTCACGTTTCCTAGAGGACTAAGACTAATACAAACATGCTCACCTATTTTCTCATCTATCTATCTATCTATCTATCTATCTATCTATCTATCTATCTATCTATCTATCTATCTATCTATCTCTTCTATCTAGGA